>PNEQ01046394.1:6273-30683 GCA_003012365.1 Medauroidea extradentata
TGTTGCATGGTTTTCGAAACGTGGATATGTCTTCATTACTAAACAAACTGCGGTGATGTTTATTAGGCAAGAATAAAAATCTCGCATAACATTCTTTACAATAAAAAAAATAACGAATATGTGTCGTGAATTATCGACAGAGTGTTTGGTGATTTATAAAATGTAATTTTTCCAAAACGAAGTACAAAATTATCCAGGAGGGCTTTAACGTAAGTTCAATCACATTTTGTTGACAACTTTTTTCTGCATGTAGTACCAAATTTTCGTTACAGTAGTACCAGAATATTTGAATACGATCATTAGTCATGGCTTGATAATTACAATTAAATTTTGAAATATACTGTAATTGCACATGATGTCAATATTTTTATCAAGTTTTTATGTAATTTTTGTTTCCGTATGTTGATAACACGTACAAAATTTTCACGCAGTATTGTTTTAATATATAGGACGTTATTTCCTATGATGCCGACTGTACACAGTTTTGTCGGTTGGAAATAGTACGTCGGCGCGCTGCACAAATTGAGCCAATTAGAAGCTAGCGAAGTGCAATAATATTACGTTTTTTGTTTACTTCAGGACTCAACTTAGAGTGAACGGAGAATAGTTTAACTACGTGCAAATATACTTGTTTTTATAGCATGTTCTGAACTGCAGTTTGAAGAACGATGCTGTGATGTTTGGGTTGAGTGAGATAAGTCGAAAATTTGTGTTTCAGTAAATATTTAAGAAAGTTTGAAGGCCCACTGAGCTAAATGTCCTATACTTATGTACACATTTCAATGTATCCTCTTACTCAGACGTAGAAAATAACATACATAATGTGCTCATAAACTTCAGTCTATTTTCTTGTTTTTCGAGTTTTACCAATTTACCCAAACACCACAGAATTTTGATAGAGAACTCACTGGCTAATACAGTGCAACACCATTTACCTTCACATGTCCTAGTACAGTAAAGTTAAAAAAATTAAATAAAAAGTTTTAAAAAGCATTATTTTTCCTTAAAAATTGCTAACATTTTCAAAATTAAATACGCTATAAAGTATTTTTTTTACATGTGTAGAAATACGTCCCATTCTATTTCCATATTTCTGAACCTGCACATTTAATTTCCCTGTTACTGCAGCTGTATACTCTGAAAATGCGTTGCTTAGTCTGTTTGGTGAAGTTTACAAATTTCAGAAATAAAACAAATTAAAACACATAAGCTAAAGTTTTATTTAAACAAATATCAAAACATTTTCAAAGTGACGACTCTCTAGTTTAATGCAAATACTGCAGTAAGTAATGCAAGTGGTGCAGTTGGAAAATGTTATTTGCTATTTTAAAGGAATTCAGAAGGGTTTCCTAATGCATTGTTTCTTGAAAGTTGTAATACAGACTAGTCTGAGATGTTAATTTCGTTGTAAAACAGACTGTAAACACGTGAGAAAACTTGGTTAACAAAATACGCAATACATCTTACTCGTTAGGTATACAGGCTCCTTAACCATGTTGTTTGGGATTCGACAATTGTTATCTTGCAGTTCTGTTGCAGTAAAGGGATGAGTCATTCTTAAAAGTAACAGAAGTGTATTTAGGCAATATTCCTTTCTGGCTTTGAAATGGTAGCCATTTAGATAAAACCAAAGTTTCCTTAATTTTCCTTCATTACATTTTTACTATATTTTTCATCCCCATGATTTTAGAAACAAAAATTTTCTTCCTAAAACGTTTAGAGAAATGTAGTACCCAGTTCATGATAACTCTGAACATTCACGTGACCAAGGTGGCTGTATGTATGTGATATTTCATGTATAGTACATAATGATTTAGTTTACCTAATGAGAGCTTTGACTTAGGTATACAAAATAGCCAGTGAGTTTTAACAACCAATATAACACACGTATATTAATTAATATATTTAACACTGATAAGGATATGAGATTCTTACTTTTATCCGATACTTGGAAACATAGGAAAGACAGCACTTGAGATAATTTCAACAGTTTCCACCCTAACTGCGGAATTTTTTTGTAGCCGCCTTTGTTTTGTTTCTCAGTTACAAAAATAAACATAACCGTAAAATGAAGTAGCATACAGAGTTGATTTCTCTACTTAACCAAGTCCCAGTCTTACTGCAATCTGCCCTTTGTAACAGGGAACAGAGGTTTTGGTTTCACACACAACATCTAGCAGTAAGGGGAAGTAAGCTATAAAGTTCGAGAAGGGGACGGTTCCTTTAACTTCAAGGTCGAGTAGCCGAGCCACACTGCTGCACCCAACTCAACATAATATTTCAAAAACTTATTACAACTGGCTGGTCAAAAGATTTTAGCTTTTATTTCTTTTTGCAATCTGGATTGTGCTACAATCAAATGTAATGGTTTGAAATAATAAAATATTCTGTAAGAGCAAATAATAATGGAATCAATTTTTAGCAACTATACAGGAAAATATTCAAACGTGATTACTTACGTATTTTTAAATTTCTTCCCGTTGTAAGTGTATATTCGTGTTGTATTTCTTTCTAAGTAAATGGCAAAGTGGCACCCCCTACAGAGTGGTACCCGGGGCGGTGCGCCTTTGGTACGCTACTGGGTGTGAGCCCTGCCACCCTCAAACAATAGTTAAGAGCTTAGGCGCTGGGAACTAGTCCATCAATACATAACTAAATATTGACAACCCCCAGGTCTCAACATCAGATAATTACAATCAGAGCACCAAAATACCCTACATCTCCACATTTATTCAATTTGAATTTTTCAGCTACACCCTTGTTCGCTCTCTAGCCTTTAAGGTAACCTATCATGCTTCCACAACACAACAATGTGTTCGTCCTCTCGTATATGTGTCACTATCTAGAAGTACTAGCCTATGAGTACCTCAACCTTCTGTCTATTTATTTAATTCATTAAGCAGAATTAGACATAAAACCAAATTTGCTCCCCGAACAATGAAGTAAGTTATTGAATCTTCTTGCCAAGTATCAACATGAATACAGTTGGAATGCAAATCAGACTGGGCATTTCCTAGAGGAGGAAGTAACTTTAGACACACCATTTACATCAGTGCCATATCACACATCTGTGAGAGGATGCAAAATTATATAGGAATTAGTTGAGAAGCATACATAGAATGCCATTGTAAGGTCTTGTAGTAGATGGTTTTCTCAACAGAAGAAAGATGGTGGCTTACGGATATGCGTTAAATATTGAAAAGTTAACAGAATATTGATGGGCGACACGTACCCCAGCCCTGTATCAATGATTATTTTCAGTTATTTGACAGGTGCTAAGTATTTCAGTCACATAGACTTAAAGTATGGATATAATCAGCTAAGGGTATCTAAAGAGGAACAGGAAAGGACATTGTTTCTCTCTCCCGAGGTAACACATTGTTTTAAAACCTTACCTTTCGAACTGAAAATTATACCACCCAGCTTTCAGAGGTTAACGGATAACACCCTAGCACACTACAATGGGAATAGTGTTTGGGTCATCTTGACAACATATAAATAGTAGTTCATTTGACCAACTGTTTGATAGACTTGAACGAGTGTCACCAAGGTTTGAGAAAGCTAACCAAACCTTAGAACCAGCGAAATGTTCCTTTGGTTACACCGAAACAGAGGCATAAGGGCATATGGTATAGCAAGAAGGAATTCGGCCACATGCTCACAAGTTAAAAGAATACATGAGTGTGTGTGTATATGAGTGTATAAGTGTGTGCAGAAGCATTACAATGCGTGCTGGAAATTTCTCTTTAGAAAGAACTCAAACTACGTCACCAAAAATTTTTCCAATTCAAACATAATTCTAAACTTTATAATTGTGTCAGCACATATTGTACTTTAATAAAAAAACAAGTTAACAACAGATATTTCATCCCGCCATATAAAATTATATCCACCAAATACAACCAAAACCATACACAGTTTATACAATTCTAATTAACGGCTTAAGAGTATCACGATACCTTAAAATTATTTTAACATTTAGGAACAATGTGGTAAAGTTTTCCAACTAAAAATGCCATTTATGCATACAAAATTTACCATCATACCAAAGTTAAGTGCTTCTGGTGCTGTCCATTTGATAGGAATTTGTTTCATTCCATCAGATACAATGTACTCCTCTTCTTCACGTGACATTCCAAAGTCTGAGATCTTAACAGTGTTTTCATGTCCTACAAAACAAATTACATAAATGTAAACACAACACACATTGAGCACAATTATGTTACCAATAATAAAAATGCAAGGTTCCTAATCTCACATTTAACACATTAAATAAAGCCAATCTTCGAAAGTTAAATAAAAAACATTAATGAGTAACTATTCAGCCAAAATGTGCTTCAAGCAATATGTTGAAACTGATTTCCCTCATAATTCATAATCAAGTTCTGCTTCACATAGACCTCGTGCTTCATGAAAATAATGGCGTCACTATGAGCTTAACGCCCAGTCTCTGTGCAGTGACAACATTAAACAGGTACAAAGCAAAGATACACATATTTAACAAAATATTAACTTACATTAGAACCGCAGAAGTGGTCAAAATTATAATTTCCAAAGTTTCGTCAATGATCACAACCACATAAAATAATGTAGAGAATTGGGCATTTTGACATTTATTATTTAGTGTGTGCTGGGACAGCATGGCCTTGCTAGAACCCCCGAAGATTTCTTATGTATGGACTCTCAACTGAGTCTCAATTTATTGTATTATGCCTTATGAACGACTACAGCACCCAATGAAACTTGGACTTTATCATTTGTGCCCCCGTGTTTGGGAAGTGCCCCGTTTAATGGGCCCGCAACGCCTCGCCGATCTTCGTGAATGTTCGGATCCCGTCTGCTATCTTCGTCGCCTCCCTCCTCTAGTCCCTCTCCCTCCCCTACTTCTCCTCCTCTACCTGACTTTCTGCTGTAGTGTGCTCTGGCACTCTGTGTCCTGCGCCCGCTGAGCAAGGTTACCTGCTACTCGCTACCTCGACGCTCCGTTGCCATACATCAGATTGGTAAGTTAACTTTCTTTTAATAGGGTCATGCATTCCGGTGTTCTTTACGGTTCAGTAAATCACAAGTTTACCCTAGTTCGGTTTGGTTGATATAAGTTTCGTTTTCATTTAGCTTTCTTTGTTTGTCTTACCTTTCTCTCTTTCAATAATTACGTGCCGGTTAAGCGTCAATGTGACGAGTGGATCAGAGTCATGATCTTTTTAGTGATTATTTTATTTATATTAATGTAAATGTATCCTTGCTGCAGGTCTCTTTTTAATACAACTTTGAATTACGTTTTCGTATGTATCTTTGAGCTTGTGTGTCAAATCCTGTAAATCTCAAAATTGCCAATACATTTGACGTCGCTAATTCACGTGTTGTGTGTTCGTAAGGTAGATTCAACCCTCACTTGTGTTGTCCGTTATGTGTGGTGTGTATTAGTACAGCCGTGGATTCACAGCCCTTGCTCAACTTTGCCTGTTTTGACTGGACAGGGCGTGTGTTTGTCCAGCCGTCAGTGCCTTGGGCACAAGTGTTACACTATGCTATCTAGTGATAGCAAAATATAGAAACTATTTTTATAAAGATACACATATGTACAGTAAAACCTCGTTAACTCAAAGTGCTCAAGACCAAAATTTTGTACTTTGAATTACATAACATTGAATTATAGAATTTTAAAGAAAAAAAGGTAATTTTTTGTTAAAGTACAAAGCACCCTCTGTGTTTCTACCCCCTTTTTCAACTGCCAGTTTTCGAGAACAGTTATGCATTCAAATTAAAAAAAGAGAAGAGTAGTTTGAAGTAATTGGACAAAAAAGTGTGTTGTATTTTTCTTGGTCGTTGCATGCTGCATTTTTCTTGGTAATAACTGTACTACAAATAGCGCGCATCATGTCTACTAGGCTGTCAGCAACTCTGCGCTTCCCCTTCCCTTGTTCCAGCGCTCGATGTCTGCCACACGGGTTGCCTTTGCCACAGCATGTTATTGTTATTACTGCCGTACTTGCCGGAATATATACGACAACCCCGCACATAAGACGAGTCATAGTTTTGAAGGGACAAAATCTTTAAAAATAGTAAATTATTACTTTTGAATTCCCAACAGAAAAATACCTTTTTCCTTTGTCAGAAACATAAACATTTAATTTAAATATTTTTTATGCATTTATTACTGTTATTTAAATATCAGAGGAGTCACACAAACCAATAACACGATGCACTAGTGCCCTCCGATCGCCCAAGAGCCAAGGAAATGCATGGCAACCGCTGTTGTAACACAAAGTTCGCGAAATAATCAGTTGCCGGCCGCAGTGCGCTACTTGGCAACGCTGGTCTGAGGACCGCCGCACGCCACATGGCAAGCCGGGCTGCAGCAGCTGCTTGCACGGCATTCCTGTGCGCTGTCGTCACCAGCCAGCCAACACTAGACACATGAATATCTGATATGGTACCTAGATCCTCGTTTTATCCGCCCAAGAGTTTGTGCTGGCGAGACTAATGATCTAGGCATGCAGTGTCTAGATCCTTGTTTATGATTTCTCAAACGAGGGAGTGTTTTAGACATCTTAAAAGAATTTGTAACCCAAAACGGTAAGTCTGACCACCCAATATTAAAAAAAAAATTGTTAATATTTTACGCCGATTCATTTTACAAGAGCAAAGTGATTTTCCAGTAACATTTCAAAGGAATATCAGACGTAGTGTCAGTGAAGTTATTATTTATTAAACAACGTAACAAACCCAAAATGGTAATTATGACCAACCTTCCTCTCGAATGAAAATTTATAAACATGGTCATCAAGTCATTTTCGCAAGTGCAAAGTTAGTTTTCCAGTAGTTTTTCGAAGGAAAAATCAGATGCCGTGTCAGGTAAATATTATATGAATCGATAAGATGTTGAAAGATGCACGGCGACAGGCAGTGCAGCTGGCTACACGGTCATATGGCATCAGAGCAGTGCACACTATGTGACAACATAGCATGGAAGGCAGCAGACACTGCGACCTTAACTGCTATCTGTTCTCTCCTCCCAAGAGTTGCCAGTTAGATGTCAGCGGAACACGGGAAACAAACATGTGCTTTTTTTTTTCCTGCCATTCTGCTGGCCGTATTCTGCTAGAAGCCGCATTGTTGACTGGTGACTCATGCCTGTGAGCTTGAGAGTTGAGGGGAGGGAGGTGGAAGGAACAGGGAGGCACTTGCAGGGTGACAACTTTGGCATCTGATTGGGATGTGGAGGGAAGGGAAGTGGAGCAGTCCTAAAAATAAACCAGCTCTGCCTACGAGAGGTGGGGGAGGGGAAGTTGATGCCGTCTGACCAGCTACCTACTTCTTCATCTTCTCCTTCTCTCATTCACTCCGCTTCTCCCTGGCCACTGCAATACTCCAGACGCGTGGCACATGAGCACGTGTCTCATCGTAACTGCATCTAGCTCACAGTGGAGGAGGAAAGCTAAAAATCACGTGATCATCATAACACGCAACTCAGCCACAGGCTGTCGCACGCTGTGCCATTCCTGCTTTCCGTTCTTCTTTTCCTCTCTCTTTGCACGCTCCACACACACACATTCGAACTTGAGCACCTTCCACAAGCAGACAGCAAGGAAGCCTAAATGTCAGTGCGACATGGGCAGGTGCGGTAACGGAAACAAAGCCAGGGCTGTACAACGCCACACTGCACAGCATTGTTCTTAGGTTTCGCAAACATTACTGACTTCTCTATCAAAATGACTTCGAATTACTAGGATTTGATCTCTGTTTGGGCCAGAAAAAAGCCCCGAATTACAAATTAATCAAACTTCGAATTAACCAAACTCCATAGCATGTAAAATCCTATCCTTACATTCCGGACCAAGTAATGGCTTCAATTTATATAACATTTCGACATAACCGAGTTCGAATTAACAAGGTATTACTGTATACCTAAAACTGCAGGCTCTGTCACTTATATAGCTATATTTTTATTTAATTTTTAAATTTAATTTGTTTATAATGTTTTCTTGTTTCAAAACTTTCAACTAATTCTAGGATAATTGTGTGGTTAATCAATAGTGCACACAATGCTATCTAACATGGAAGGTGAAAACAAGCACAGAGTTCACTTAGTTTTCAGTAGATAACAGTAGTGTCGGAACAGACTATTAGTGATGTGTTGAAAATGGTGAGCCATCGTTCGACAGCAGATGAAGCTGTCAGATATTTGGTTCAATAACGTCAAATTTCGGAGCAAGAATCCAGAAGGAAGCGAACTGGAAACAGCAGTTGAAACAGTTGAAAGTGATGAATACATTCCACATAGCGCTCAGTCAAGTGACAATAATACAAGGGATTCAGTTTCAGATGACATTTGTACATAATTTACCACTAGAGAATGTATGAGCTGCTTGTGAAAAGGAAACTTTGCCTGAAACATCTTCAAACAATAACCCCCAAATTATTCTATCTGTGCAGCAAGTATTGTGTGCCGTATTATGTAAGTCACAACCTAAATAAAACAAATATAAAAAAATGTTTTATGTATATTTTTGAAAATTTAAGCTCGTTTACTTAATTCTTTATCCATCCGTTATTTGTTGTTATTCTGTAATTTTTATTTATTGTGGATATTTACATTTCACTTACAATTACAGTTAATATTTCCTTTACACGTTAGTTACAAGTACAGCCGATTCGGGCTGCAGTAACGTATTCTTTTTAGCCGGATTTGCTCGGCTACGCTTTGCATCCCTTAGCCGAAGGTTTTGTTTCTTTATTTTCAATGTTCCTTGCTGCAGTGTGGCATCTACAGTGTCAGTGTGTGTTTACTGCATGATTATCCAGAGATTTGTCCCTTCTATGTAACTCAGTCCGTGTGTAAGTCTCGTGGCATCAAAGTTGATCTGCTATTCTGGCTGCCCCTGCCATCTAGTGTGGTGTTTTAAAGTTACTGGGCTGCGCAATTGTTTGCAGCCAGTTACCTCTCCTCCTCTACTTTTCTGGACACTCATTTACCAGCAGTGAACATGACATGACGTGTTGTTGCGGTGTTTGTACATTTCCGGCACACCTAGGGACATAAATGCCCTTATGTTTATTTTATTTTGCTTTGCAGTGATTATCATGTAGTCTCCAAGTTTAGTTTTTTAATATTATTTAACTCTTAACATGTAGCGTCTTTTATTAACGTAGTGCTATGTTTTTCTTCTTCTTTTGTTGCCCTCTGGTGAGTACCTGTCTTCAGAGAGCTTCTCTATTTGTTATGTATTTTAACCATTTTATTAATTTATCGTTCCTTTTCTTTTAGGTAGGGTCCAAATGTTGGGCCTCACATCCTTTTGGGCATTTTTCTTCTCTGGCTTGTTTCGTGCCTTGTGCCTCGTCCTGGTGTTTGAGTTAGTGGATTGGTGTGTCATCACAGCTGAGAATATGTGCATGCATCTCCATTCTACAGCATACAGTAAGGGAACTGTGTGCTTTTATCTCCAATTTCTGTTTCACTCACCACCATTACGTTTGACGCCAGGACAGCTAAGTGCCATCAGGATCTTACACTTTTTTTTTTAAATGAATTTAATACTTAATATTTTACGTAATGAAGCTTGACAGACTTTTAGAAGATTCACATCATGATCCTGAGAATTGTTTTTATAAAAAGAAATATAATATTAATTTATTTAATGTGGAATTATTTGGAAATAATGTAATATAATATATATATATATATATTTTTAAAACATTTTAAAATTTAATTTTTTAACTTCCATAAGTGAATCTTATGCGGGGTACCCCTTTTATTAATTTTATAGTTTACTCATTAATTAAATAATCATTTAATCTATTCGTAGGCCTGCTTGCCTATTAGGTAACCTAATTCAATGATGTTATACCTATCTTGTTTGTTTCCATATTTAAAAGAAAAGATTTAAATTAGAAATAAATATAAAAAGGAATTTCATAATTTAACAAACCACAAATAAAATACTTATTATTTATAACTTTTCCTCTGAGCATTTTAATTATTTTCAAAGTATCATAGTAAGCTTAATTTTATATTTTAAGTCACCTTACATTTTTATTTTAATTCTTTTGTGCGTTGCGCATATGGCCTAGTTTTTCTCAAGTGTTCATATGTTTTTACCACTTTTATTTGTATGTTTTGTTGTCTTGTTCATTTGTTTATTTTGCCACTTTGTTGCTGTTAATTCGTGGCTGTTTTGAACTGGAATTCTTGGCGATTCTAAAAACTTGTGTGTGTGTGTGTGTGTATGTGTATATATATATATTATATTGCTTCTCACCGAAGCACACAGGCACAATTGCCACCAACATCCACCCACTTTGAAGAAAGAAATTGAAAATTTCATACAAGACAACACAGAAGAGACAAGTGTATATACATTACAGCACAACCAATGAACTCTTCACATCTGGTAGGAGAAGATGGGTCAAAATGGGAAATTGCAAGCACAACCACAAGAACTCCTGGAAGGCTACCACAACAAAACATACTGTGACTGCTGCATATAAAGTCGAAACAATTAATGATAACTTATACAATAAATGAAATATTCATTCTCGAGATACATAAAGGCTGTACAACAATACATCTAAATAGAATACCAGAATGCAACCACGGTTTAAATTATTTATCGCTGGTTGCATTTGCATTTAGGATCGCTTGAAGTTCCCTTCTCTTTTAATAGTTAAGTTATTTTGCAGCACGCCAGGCTGTCGTATGCCAGATGTCGCACTCGTCAAGCATATGAGATACATACATGATAAACCCTTGGAAAATGGGGCAATGCCTCACGTGGCCCCACAACAGCAAAAAAATACGTTACATCGTAGCCTAATCACCTTTTGACATAACTTCTTGCGACCAATTAGGTTGTAAAACTTACACTTGCTGTTAAGATACGGTTAATTTATAGTTATGTAAAACTGATTGAACAAAAATTAGGCAGAAGTACAAAAACAAAAAAATTACTCGTATTCTTGATTTATTCTCTAAAGTAATTTCAAACAATGTTTTACAAATCCTTCACAGCATAGTAATACATGAAATCACTTGCTTTGGACACTCAGGAACTCGCAAATTGAAGAACAGACCAAAAAACATATTGAAGAAAACTGAAAAAAATAAATTTAGTACTGACAATGTCCACACGAAGATTATACAGTTCCCACATCTCAATAAACAAAAGAATACTGGGTGGTGAAAACCTGACCTAGATGCCCTAATGGCCGCACGCACAAGAGGAAGAAAAAATTTGTCAAGAGTTCTATAATGTCTGAAATAGATTTGAAAGAAAAAACGACTGCGGGTGCTACCTGTGCATGTTAAACTTGCCACTCACATTCACATCATTACTTTGCAGTATACTTCCCTACTTCTTTATATTTTCATTTTAGACAACACGAACTGTGCTTATACCCTAGCTGCGACCGGACATCCCGAGTACTAAGGAACAACTTTTTCAAAATATAGCGTGTCGCTGCTAGCTTCCCTCTTGCCTGATCTTCAAGTGTCGCGCTCCCATTAGTTACCCAATATACACACCATCCTCTGGAGACTAAATGAAACCCACGCCTCTTCGTTATTGGGCGTCCAGCAAACCTAATTGCGCAATACAGTAGAACCCCGACTTAACGAAATTCCCTGGGCCCTGAAAATGTTTACTTTAAATCGATGGTTCATTAAATCTAACTTCAAATTTTTTCAACCCCCCATTCCAAAAATAAAACATTAAATAGTAGGGTATGTTTTTTTCGGAAATGGAGATAATTTTAAGAAAGTATGATAGCCCACAATAACAACCGCAGTGACCATCAATAGGGAAGCCGCAGCCATAAAATAAAAAAAAAACTGGCGAAACAAAACTTCAAAAACTGCTAGTGGAACACTTGTCAAGCACGCGCTTGGAGAGTAACATGTGCGTCAACATGTGAGAAATGATGATAAACACAGCCGAGTCGTCTTTTATTCCGTCTCTCTCCCGCTCCTCCAAGAAAATTTAGGAAATTTCCACTAAATAAAAAAAATATATATATATATAAAAAATAAAAAAAAAACAATAAAAACTGAAGTAAAATTTTGCGAGATAACGATAACATAAATAAATACGCGCAGTGGCGGCCAATGTAAATAACAGGCCGCCACCCTCGTGAAACACACTGGTTGCTGCTCGCTAAAAATACTTTTCACTCAAGCATTTTTTAGCTTAGGCGAAAAATATTATTTACGTTAATAAATTTGTTGTAAAAAGTCAGCACAAATAAAACAATAACATATTTCTTTTTATAGATACGCTGGTTTTATCTTGGGAAGCGACAGAAAATAATCACGTTATCGGTAAAAAAATTAATTGGTAAGACACGCTGCACGGAGCGCATTCTGACGGAGACGTGAAGCACTATCTGTGGATTAGTACCCGTGCTGTCCACTGCCGCTCTGTGTTTACTATCTAGGTGCTCATTCACTCGCCACCTGCCTGGATGAGGATCTAGGCGTGCGTTTGTTACGCAACACACTCAGCATCACTTGCGTGTCAGCGCGCACTCAGCTCAAAGTCACTCCCATGGCTATAGTTTTTAATGAATTTTAACAATTTTTTTTTGCTTCTCAACAAATGGTTTAACACTATCTACGGAGAAAAATGAATGTACTGCGGCCAGTAAACATATTTTTAATAGACTTACACTAAACTTTATACTTTATTTGATCAAAGTTACTTAGCTATTTCATACATTCTTGGTTATTTTTTGATAGTTCCTAAAAATACTTTCGTTAAATCGATGTTTTCGTTATTCCTGAATTTTTTAAATCGGGCAGCTACTGTACTTGCAAACAAGGAAAACTCTTGCTCGTTGCTAACCGGCCATAACTGGATAAATC
The DNA here is from genome assembly GCA_003012365.1 of Medauroidea extradentata. Lineage (NCBI taxonomy): Eukaryota > Metazoa > Arthropoda > Insecta > Phasmatodea > Phasmatidae > Medauroidea > Medauroidea extradentata. The sequence continues at coordinate 19,136 of PNEQ01046394.1, forward strand.
TAAACCCTTGCGCACACCTGCTTATAAGTCCCCAAAGCAACATGACACATACCCACATGCATAAAAACCTATATAATTAATTAAATGTATTCCTTGAGTTGAATAATTACTACAGATATCGTTATGCATAACATAAATGTGTAAACATATGAAACTAACAAATATAATAGGAAATGGAAATTGAACCGAAAATTAAGACGATAACAAGTAGTTACAAAAAAATTGACGATTTATTGAAAAATACTTATATCAACCTAGAGAGTTCGAATTTATAAATATACTGAAATATATTTACAACAATTTACGTAATCATCATGAATTGAAAAGCAACTTTATATCTGGAATGACTGAGTGAGATGGCACAACGGTAACACATTGGACTCGCACTCGGAAGGACTTGTGTATCGAACCAGCCAACCTGATTTCAGGCCACGGCCTACTCCTCTCCTATCTCCTGTCATAGTACCACATTGTGTTTAACTGTCTCTAATGACCTTGTTGTCGATGAAATACAAAACATACTTGCCTACGTATCTAGATCTCGAATGATTCAAATGACATCTAGGATATTCTTAAAACACATTCCATGTCTTTTCACCCCCTTAGAGACTGAATTTAGAAAAAAACTTGAGTAACATGTTAGAACATTTTATAGGTGTCTCATAGACTTTGTACTGGGACAGCACCTTCCTTGAAGTACTAGAGACTGATCTCCGGTTCCTGCCACTGTGTGCCTCTGGACTTGTTAGAATCCAATGTCAAGAATGTGACGTCAGCCACCGGTCTCGCTCTGTGACGTCGGGATATGTGTAGTGCGCATGCCTCGCCGCTTCGTCGGAGCTCGGGTGTCATCGATAGTCTTTGTGTCCCCACCTTTCGCCGGCCTTCCCCGCTTCTGCCTTAGCGCCTCACAGTCTTGTGCTCGTCAATCTTTCCCCAGCGCTTCGAGGAGTAGGTTGTGCCTCTCTCGCCATCACCTCAACGCCCGCCCGATCGTTTTGCTTTGGTAAGTGTTTACTTTAGGGTCGTTCTTCCGTGTTACGGTTAGATAATTCGCGTGTCTACCCTTTGTTGGTTTTATGCTTAATACTTCCGCGTGTGTTTACTTTTTGCTTACTTCTTCACCTTTCTATTATTCTAATTGGCCGAGCGGACGTTGATGTGGTGGGCGAGAAACGGGAGTCGAGGTATTGAATTTTCCATTTGAACTGTATTATACTCCTTCCGGTGTTTTTTGGATAAGGCTTACGAGCCCTCATTTATTTGTTAACTATTTTGTGTAATTTGTAATGTTTGTCATCAGTGCACATTGACGTAAATACATATGTCGAAACCATGCAACGATTACGTTTGTTTCTAGTAGATGTTGTCATTCCCACTCGTATTTAATGTGTGTGTTTGTCTGTGCTCTTTTGTGTACTCCCTTGGAATAGTTGTACCTATGCACACCCCGGGATTAGCCTGGTTAGACCAGGCTTTCAGGCGTAGGTCTGATAGATCGTAGTCTGGTTAACTAGTGCCTTGGACGGGCACAATTCCTGCGTGACTCTGCTCAGGTTTGAATCCCGAGTTAGGGTTGTGTATAGAGTTTTTGCAATTTTATCCTGTAAGTTGGGAATTGGCAATCTGCTGGAGGCATCGCAAGTTGTGGCGTGTTGTCGGAGTGGTATTGTATTGCGCGCTGGTGGCAATTGTAGTATTCCGCTTAAACTTTAAACTGTTTGAAACATGGCCGTGGGTAATGTTGGGGACTATATTATTCGTATGGGGTATATTGAGCTGCGCAACTACCTGGGTGAGTTGGGTGTTGCGTATGCCGATCACGATGATGTAACCGCCCTGCATATACGTGCCTTTACGTACATGAATTCAGTTCATGCGGTAGGAAATATCCCTTTGGACGGAGCCGGGTCTATGGCTGAAGGTCCAGTCACTGCGTCACAAACTGTCATAATGACACGGTTGAATGCCGTCGGTGTATTGCGAGTAGTGCAACCCGACGAAGTAGTTAAGTTTCTGGTGGAGACAGATCGTGTATACTATAGTCAGCCGATTATTAGTGACGAGTGCCGATTTTTATTGTGCTTGTCTACACGCACGGAAGGGTTGACGGCGTCTATTTTAGGCGAGGTAGTACGTAATGACGGACAGTATGAGACATTTAAGGCCCGTCTATTGGAATGTGCTGGTTCAGGCAGTGTGTGGACGGCCCTGAAGCGGAAATATGTAGATCGTTTCGAGAACTCTACGGAAACACTACCGGAATACGTACAGGATGTGCGTGAGTATGCCCGTGCTATGAACTTGCGTAGGGTAGAGAGTAAGTTAGTGGGTACTATTTTGGATCACATTTCGCCGGAGGCTCGTTCTCTCCTTTTTGTGCGACCCGCCCCTATGAATTTCGAGGAATTGAGAATTCTTGCTTTGGCGATTCAAAGAGAGTTGCAGCTAAAACGGGAATTATGTAAATCCAGAGGGGTTTCAGAGAATTTAGAGTTGGTTTCCGCGATCGCGGATGAGCGTCACGTGGTACAGGCAGGGTGCGATGCGCAGTTGCGTGCGGCGGTAGACACGAGTGCCTCACGGCCTGGTGTGAGGGGGATTGGGAGTGCGGTGGAAGGTCGAACGGGGCGGTGCAGTAATTGCGCCAAGTACGGACATTGCGCTTCGCATTGCACTTTGCCTAGTGTCAATCATGAGTTGAGACTGTGTTTTCGATGTCGCAAACCTGGGCATTTCCGGGATGATTGCATGGAAAACTAGTGTCTGCCTCCCTTGGGCGAGCAAAGCGAGGCAAGAGAGTTCTGCAATTTACGTCGCGCACTGATTGTTTCGTGACTATAACATGTCACGATTTTGTTTGCGCGGGTATGGTCGACACTGGGGCGTCATACCCGTTTGTGAGATCTAGTTTTGTTGACTGCCTGGTTAAAAGGCATCCTTTCTTGTATCTCGAATTATTGAAGATCTTAGTTTGTCTGCCTGCATGGCAAATGGGCGTGTAGTTCACTGTAATCGTGCTATTGTTTTACACGTGAAAATTTCCGGGTTTTCCTGCGATTTAAGGTTTTGGATTTTCACGTCATTAATAGCAGACGTGGTTCTGGGATTGGATTTTTTGGGCCATGTTCAAGCTGTTGTGGATTTGCACAAAGGCGAGTTGAGATTTGGGTTTGCGCCAAGGGCTACGGTGCCTTTAATATCCCGAGTGAGTAATTCTGATGCTGCTGAAGTGGGTGTGGTCGGGAGGCCAGAGAATAACAGCGAGTCGGTGTCTGTATTGCTGAATGAATTTAGTGATATTACCGCCCGAATTGGTCGATGTGACGTGCTTCCTTACAGTTTCTCCTTGACGGATGATGTTCCGGTAAGGGTGCCGTTTTACACGTATAGTCCGCCTAAGCTGAATTTCTTGCGAGACATAGTAGACAAGTTGTTGTCTGAAGGCGTGATATCGCTGTCCACCTCGGACTATGCGTGCCCGGCTTTCCTGGTGAAGAAGGGAAATGACGGCTATCGTTTAGTGACCGACATAAGTGTGGTCAATAAGAAAATTAACCTTGATCCGTTTCCTGCTCCCACGGTGGATACCACCTTGCAGCATTTGGGTAAGGCGAAGGTGTTTTCAATTATCGACTTAAATTCCAGCTTTCACCAGTTTCTGCTGCATCCAGACTGTCGTAAGTATACTGCGTTCCGAACTCAGTGGGCGCAGTATGAGTTTAATAGAGTTCCCATGGGGGAATGCTTTGGTACTCAGGCCTTGTCTCGTGTACTCGACCACGTTTTGGCAGATTTTAAATTTAAATTTGTCTATAAATACATTGATGATATAATTGTCTATAGTGGTTCCCTTGAGGAACATCTGGTACACTTGCGGGAGGTTTTGTGCCGTTTGCGACAGGCGGGATTGACAGTAAATCTGTCTAAGGTCACGTGGGCCTCGGAGTCTGTGAAATTCCTGGGCTATGTAGTGTCAGGGGAAAAGTTGAGCATGAACCCTAGTCGGGTGTCCCCTGTTGTGAATTTTCCCCGTCCTAAATCGGTTAAAGGGGTTTCCAGATTTATCGGAATGTTGGGCTATTATGCCCGGTTTATCAGAAATATTGCTGAATTGGCTGTTTCGTTGAATAGACTAAAACGAAAGAATGTGCCTTACGTGTGGGGCGAGGCAGAGTAGAGCAGTTTCAAGGCCTTGAAATCTGGTCTTGCTGCGGCTCCAGCGTTACATCTTGCCAATTTTGATGATCGTTTCGTCCTGCACGTGGGCGCGTCTAGTGTCACATTGGGTGCCGCTCTCGGGCAACGGCAAGACGGTGAGGTGGTACCAGTAGCCTTCGCCAGTCGAACCTTGTCCGAGGGCGAGCGCAAATTAAGCGCATTTGAGGAGGCACTGGCGTGTGTTTGGGGCACGTCTAGGTTTGGGTCGTTCCTGGATTGTGCTGAGTTTGATTTATGCACCGACAATCAGGCGCTGTCATGATTACTAGGGCACTGTAACAATTTCGGCAAATTGGGTCGCTGGGCCTTTAGGTTGTTAAAGTTTCGCTTCATTTTGACACACGTGTCTGGTGCGAACAACGCGGTAGCGAACGCATTATCCCGTACGTTTTGCCCGGATGATTATGAGTGTGATCCAGATGACCTGAATGCTCAGTGTGCATTGTTCACCACTCATCCTTCATTTTACTTGCATCTTAAGCAAGCGCAGGATGCTGATGACGAGATTCGATGGATCCGAGAGCACTTACAACACGGTGAGGTCATTCCCTATCGAATGTATGACAACCTGGTGCTCTGTGTCGGTAGGCGAGGCTTCAGTCGACGTATTTTGGTGCCGAAAGATCATAGGTTGGAGTTACTAACGTACTTTCACTAGTCACCCTTTGGAGGGCATCTTGGCAGAGAGGGCACTCTGCGGAAATTATGTGCTAGGTTTACTTGGCCGGGAGAGGCGAAGGATGTGAAGGATTTTGTCCGTAAGTGTGAGTCGTGTCTCAGAGTTAAGGCACCTAGGAACTCACGGGTGGGATTGTACACTGTAGATCAAGTCTCTTGTGTGTGGGAGACGTTGCACTGTGATATATTTGGACCATTAACACGGTTAAGTTCCGGGATTCTGCACATCTTGATAGTGATGGATGTGTTTAGCAAATTTGTCTTCTTGATTCCCGTTAGGAACGTCACGAGTGCGGTAGTGGTCAGGCGTCTTACGGAGCGAGTATGGAGTATGTTTCGGCCCCCAGAAAGCTTGGTCACTGACAATGCATCGTATTTCTGCTCACGTGTGTTTTCTGAGATGTGTTTCAGGTGGTCTGTGCACCATTATACTTCCAGTCCTTATTACTCTTGTGGTAATAAGGTGAGAGATTCAATAGGAACCTGAAGACCACGCTAGCCGCCTTGTACCATGGGGATCAAAAGAATTGGGACGAAGATCTGGATCTCGTCGCCTTTGGTTTCAACTCCGCTACTCATGGAGAAACTAAGACGTCACCCGCTCGAGTCCTTTTGGGGCGTGACCTGATGCACCCGCTACTGAACGTCTGGGGAGTGCTGTCACCATCCTTTCCTCTCACCGAACGTCAACGAGAGCTCTTGTCAGCAGAGGTTATGGGACACCTCGCCGACTTCCGAAACAGATTGCAGAGCAGGGTCAATGCTAGACGAGTGGCCTCCGACAAACCAGGTTGGGCAGATGGTATTCTGCCGATCTTTCAATTGCCGTCTCGAGCAGGTGAGCGATCTAGCAAATTGATGCTTCCTTCCGCCGGGCCATTCCATGTTTCCCGCTTATTGGGCCCAAACACGGTGCTTTTGGAATCCCCGGAATCCGGTCGCATAGTGCGTAAGGCCCACGTGTCACACCTCAAACATGCGCCTGACTCTGATTGAGTGTCCTGCTGGTGTTGTTTTACAGGGAGTCCTGAGCAGGCGGAGATCCCTGATTACGCAGTACGCCTGAAAGGCGTTGAGCCCGACCGCGGGCCTCCGATTAGTAGTGCCGGCCGGTGCTGGGGTAGAGTCCAGTGTAGTGTTGTGTGTGGTTGTCGTAGTGTCGGTTTATTGTTGATAGTGTATTGAGTGTTAATTGTTGTAACGTGGGCCCTGTGTTTCTGTTCATGTTTGTGGTTAAGTGTAGGTTAGTTTCTTGTGACCTATTCTTGACTTGACGACTTGAACTGTTATATGAACTGCAGAAATAGTTATTATGATAATATTTGGTTGCTGTTATATCACTATTATGGTTATGATATTGTTATTATCATTATTAGGCATTTTTATTAGCCAGATATGTTAGCGCCCTGAGTGAGTATTATACTGTTGTAAGTTGATAGGAAATATATTTTATGGACAAGTTATTCATGACTGTGTGAATATCGTCAATGTTAGTGTTTTATACACGCCTTATTGCGTCTTTGGTAAAGCTTTTAGTATGCGCATACTTTGTGTTGGTGTTTCATCTATGTATATTTTTATGTCGGCACTGTACGGTGTTTTGTTCTTAGGGTTTGTGTGTGTTTTAAACAACTGGGGTTTTAGGTCAGTATTATATTGTTGTCTTTTCTGCTTTACATGTGTGTTCGAGCATTGGCGGCCTTGGCAATCCTGTCTTTCCTTCCTTACCTCATCGGTGGGGATGAGTCTACACCCCTCAGCGTCTGGAGGCTTCTGCGTACGGCGAAACTTGCTTGGTTCAGGTCAGGGCGACAGAACCTCGCATCCTCTTCTGGGGGCACACATGCTATCTTGGATAACATCTTTCTACGGAGACTTCATCGCCCCCCCTGACATTGAACCTTTGGGGTGGGGGTTGACCTTCTTTGAAGTACTAGAGACTGATATCCGGTTCCTGTCACTGTGTGCCTCTGGACTTGTTTGAATCCTACGTCAAGAATGTGACGTCATCCACCGGTCTCGCTCTGTGACATCTGGATCTGTGTAGTGTGCATGCCTCGCCGCTTCCTGGGAGCTCGGGTGTCATCTGTAGTCTTCGAGTCCCCACCATTGGCCGGCCTTCCCTCCCCCTTAGCGCCTCGCCGTCTTGTGCTCGTCACTCTTTCCCCAGCGCTTCGAGGAGTAGGTTGTGCCTCTCTCGCCATCACCTCAACGCCCGCCCGATCGTTTTGCTTTGGTAAGTGTTTACTTTAGGGTCGTTCTTCCGTGTTACGGTTAGATAATTGGCGTGTCTACCCTTTGTTGGTTTTGTGCTTAATATTTCCGTGTGTGTTTAGTTTTTGCTTACTTCTTCACCTTTCTATTATTCTAATTGGCCAAGCGGACGTTGATGTGGTGGGCGAGAAACGAGAGTCGAGGTATTGAATTTTCCATTTGAACTGTATTATACTCCTTCCGGTGTTTTTTAGATAAGGCTTACGAGCCCTCATTTATTTGTTAAGGGCTTTGAGCTCGTTTTGCTTGTGTTTTAATAACGATTTTGTGTAATTTGTAACGTTTGTCATCAGTGCACATTGACGTAAATACATATGTCGAAACCATGCCACGATTACGTTTGTTTCTAGTAGATGTTGTCATTCCCACTCGTATTTAATGTGTGTGTTTGTCTGTGCTCTTTTGTGTACTCCCTTGGAATAGTTGTACCTATGCACACCTTGGGATTAGCCCGGTTAGACCAGGCTGTCAGGCGTAAGCCTGATAGATCGTAGTCTGGTTAACTAGTGCCTTGGACGGGCACAACTTGAAAAACACAATGATAGTCCGCTGGGTCCAAGACATAGCAACGATTCATTGAAAACACATTTGATCTTTTACACAATCGTTCACCTCAGTAGATGTAAAATTCAAAAATTCGTTATATTACTTTCGAGGCATTTAAGTAGCATTGTTCTTAACCATAAATACCATAGATATCTTAAAGTTTAATGGTGTCGATGACAATATATATCCTTTATGAATGAATGGATAACACCCTTTTGTTTTATTTACCTTTCAGGGTAGAATATGACAAAATCATAAAACAGTATTTTGGGTATTTTAGTAAGCAGCATAATCCTGAAGCCAAAATCACTTTCATATATTGAATAATTCAATAGATATGGAGGAATAAATTAAAACATTTTTCACTTCTTTCCACCTCGTAAAGCAGTGGTTCTCAAACTTTTTCAGATCACCGCTTCCTTGGGTTCACAGACAAATACCCGGCGTCCCCTACCCCTTACTTTTTTTATGAATCTATAAAAATTAATAGTCAGAATATTAGTTTCTGCAACTTAATAAGGAATATAACAACAATACAATTCTAAATAATAGCAAACTTTACTTTAACATGTCACAACTCTTATTGGCTGCAAAGAAATAATATCATTTGAAGGTTTTGTATTATCAGACGGTGAGACCAACACTTCCAAGTATGACAGAAGCAATAAAATTCAGTAAAACAATAACATAAAATTTGGTTACACATAGCTGCTGAAAAATTTCAGAAATTCATTTGAGGACGAGTAAAACTTAAAACTAGTATTAATTTTAATTGGTTCACTCACGCAGCTACTGGCTGTGTGTTTGCGTGAGTGTGACACGGCGCTAAAGGCAATGTTGAGTGGCTCATCTGGCGAGACACTGAGACCGAAAGACACTGAAAGGACGTGCAGTGGTAATGCAGATCACTTGCCTGACTGACAAATACAGTGCTCACCCGGTTGTTTTATTAAAGTTTTAAGCAAAGTCCATAACATGCTACTAGAGTAGTTTCACACGAATCCCGTGAGTAGTTTGTAAGATATGATATGTTGGAAAAGCTGTTTTAAGCCATTTTGAGAAGCTCCATAATTATTTTTATAATTGACGTGATGTTTTGAAGCGACTCTTCAGAAATTGTTTAAGTGTATTTTCTTTTCATACATTTACACCCAGGGCATCCAGAATTGTTTCTTAAAAAAAAAAAGTATTTACGAACACGCTGCAACACATTTTAAGAGAGCGTTATGAGAATTTACACTGGAGAACAACAAGCCAAGACTCAAGTGAAATCTAATTTGTTGCCAAATGAATCTGCCAAGTTTCTAGGCCTCCACTTATAATAAAGGTCGCTTGGGAAAATACACGTCCAGCACCCTCGTTCCGCGCTGGTGCCTGTCAGCGTCCCTATGCTGCCCCTTGGAACTTATTGTCCAACTAGGCAAGCCCAACGCCCCCAAGGGGGCAGTAGTGCCCACTTTGAGAACCACTGCCCTAAAGTATCAAATTATGAAAAAATGTTGAAATCCCATCTTAGGCATTTGTTTAAGTAACCAAGTGATGTAAAAATCACAAATGTAGCCTGTTCCGTTCTAGCTACGTAAAAAATTAATATAAACCATGTTTTCTGCCTTTTATTTATCTCATGAGAGTCGAAATTCAAAAAATCCTGCAACAATCTTCTGGTATTTACATAGTCTTTATTTTGAAGCAAAAACCAACTGTATATATTGAAGAGTTTGCTAGTTATGAAGGAATAATTGAAAACATATTTCACGTCTAGCCATCCCCTTAATAATCGAACAGAGATTTAAGTTTGGTAGCCAGGAATAAATATCAGCGAAGGATAATTTAAATTTATTAATTATATTTTCAGTTAGTACATTGTGTATTTTCAAACATGTACAGCATTAGTATTATATTTTAACATTTCATTTCCTTCTCGAACATTTTCCTGCACCTCAGCATACCTTTGGTTTTGAAATTAATGTTAAATTTAGGTTAAATTGCTTTTCTAATTTAATAAAATAAGTATTTAGAGTTACTAATAAGTAAAATCAGGAAATTCCAAAATACAGAGCTGAATTATGCACCTTGCTGCACAAATATGAACAAAATTTGTGTCCAAATTGAAAAGTTTGCAAAATAGATTACTACGTAGCCCATGATTTTAGTACATATAGAACATCGGGAGTGAATGGTTGCACGAGCTTTTTTTTTTCTGGTTCTGTTGTAAGTTACCGTGGCTGGTATACCCACAAAATTATTACTACATAAATTTAAGTAAAGACATTTTGATAAAATGCTGCCTACACAAATAATTTTAAGATATTTTTGTAAATTTGAGCCAAACACTGGCCAAGTTTATTCTCTCGGGCCGAAGGCCTTAACAAATAAACTCTTTGAATACTTAGCCCCACGGCTGAGCCCACACAAACGGGGCAAGACTCGAGCAACACTCCTACCTATTCTTAAAGATGTAGGCTGCAAAGTTGGTCAACTACATTCTTGAACAAAGAAACTTGTGTAAATTCACTGATCATAAATATATTCAGGTACTTTCAGATTACAAGCCTTTACAATGTAACACAAACATCCAATACGGCTTCGTGCGTCGTATGCACTATTCTAATTTACACACACTCCAAACGTTGATCACCCACCACAAAGAACAATAAAGTGCCCGATGCTTATTACTAGTACAATTGGGTCAATTTTACTCTTGAATTTCTCCGTCACAACTCATTAATGCCTCTCACAACATTCATCCAAACACAGTCTCCAACAATTTCAGGGAAACCTACAAGTTAATAGACAATCCCCTTTTCCCGAGGGCGACATCAAATTTCCACAAACTCGCCCGCCTGTACAAGTCCAGGCACAACCACATTTACCGTCATTTGCTGTCACTCGGCGCTCCAGGTCATGCTTAAGGCCCCGCTTGAGATTAACGGAAGCTAGATGATCGCCATAAGCCCAAGTTCAGTGGACTCCATCGGCAATGAATACAACAGCACGGAAAAGGTCGGAGGAGACTCACCCATACCTTGATGTTCCGCCGTTAGCTTAACTGGACTCACCACACAAGCAGCAATGTCCCTTGGTAATGCTCCTGCCCACTTTACCAAGCGGTGCAGAGAACCCAAATGAAGTCTCGGAAAGAGACTTGCCAACTTTTGGAAACTCCAATTAGTAAAACACACAAAAACTATTACAAGATGCGTAAACAGCTCGCGGCAATTTAAATTATAAGTTAAACAAACTTTCCCAATATATTTGGTTTTGAGTAGTCAAAATATAATATAGAATAATATAGAATACATACACTCACCAGTTTTTTTGCTGCCTTATGACTGATAATGGAGTTTTGAATGTTTTCTTCAGAGATGTGGTGGATGACTTAGGTAAGTGTATGTACAAATCTTCAGTGTAATTAAAAATTATATATAGGCCTAAGTTCTTAACATAAACATCACAAACTTTCCACTCACACGCACACACACATCTAGGGTCTACCATAATTATTCTTTTTTCAAAGAAGCTGCAGTTGCTTTCTTGGCTTTTCGTAAGAATGCTTCAGAAAACTGCTGTTCATAACAGACTCCTATCTGGCTGCACTTAATTACAAGCATGCTTTCCAAAGACTGGACTGACAGCTGTGACCTAAATTTAGTTTTATTTTTTGTTACGAGACTAAACACCCGCTCACACTCCGCATTGCTGTGAGGGATAGTTAAGACCGAAAGCATTACTTTAGCCACTCTGTCAAACTTTGGAAGTGAATCCAAGCCTACAATACCAGCTACTGTGGCCCATTTCACATCAACACGTTCTTCAGTACCAACAAGAG
>PNEQ01046395.1:0-20557 GCA_003012365.1 Medauroidea extradentata
AAATTTTTTGAAATTTTCGAAATTTTGGAAAATTTTGGTAATTTTACACTCAAGGTCAAGGTTAAAGGTCAAGGTCAAGGTCACGGTCATCCAACATGGCGGCCGGGGCCGTGACGTCACAACATGGCGGGGGGCACCACACTCGGGCGGGCGCCACACTCCGAATCCTTGTGCCAGAAGGAACCAAAACATACTACTAATATCTTTTAGTCATTATTTGTATCTTAGGAGTGGAAGATATTTTATGTAACTGGAAGCGAGCTTATATAATGGTGTCTCAAGAAAGAAAGGGATGTTCTTCAAAGTGACATTTCCAGGACCTTACGGTGACTACGACATGATGGAAATGTCAGCCTGTTCTTCAGCAGTTAACTCCCGAAGAATAGAATGCCATGAGAAAATCGTTGTTTTAACCCTGATTTTTAGACGGCGTATCCACTTAGCTTTATAATAAACGGGAGAGAAGATATAGTGCTATGGTGAACTTCAAATTACAGCTAAAGTTAATTTCACTACAAGTTAAAAATATACTAGAATCTCTTCTGAAAGATTTTAGCATTGGACAATTTTATTCACTTAATTGTTACACTGGTATTGGTCAGGGGTCAACTTTATGTTGACGGTTACACAGATAACTTTGGGCTCAAACCTAACATTGTCGAAGAACGAAATTTTCTTGATAAACACTAAGTTGACCCCTTGAAGAAACAACGCAAACGTCGCGGAACTAGTAATTTGCCCTAATTACACAATTAAGCTTCCTTTTCTGTAATAAACTTCACATTAGTGCAGTTTATATAGCTCACAGAAAGCTAAACTTTCTGGTTACTGTGGTGTGGATGTCACCGAATGTCTAACAAGTTACAGTGTCTTGTTGCCTTGGCTTGATTAAGTACGAGACCAGATTTGATTTCTGAAGTGATTCCCTTCGTGTTTATGCACGGAGGCAACGTGAGACCTGCCACATTACGTTCAAATGTATAATAGAGATATAATGGGGGTATATAGGTTATTATTATTATTATTATTTCTCGCATTACGTTCCCTAGAAAAACTCGAGACTTTGATAAAAGTACACAGGAGAAACGGCGACAGTCAGCCGAAAACTATTTAAACGGCCTTGTTACGGAGTTTTGCAGTGATTTCGAAAATATTTTTTTATTGCTACCTAATACTCATATCAAAATTTCGCTGCACAGTTTTGACACTTATATGTTATAATTTGTAGCTGAATATTTTTGTAGAATTATACTGAACGGTTCTTTAGATTTCATTACTCAAAGTACCACGTTTTTCGTCGTGAAAATAAGCAAAAATGAAGGATTTTTTTTTGCTGGCGAATGGTACATTATTTTAAAAAACGCGTCCACAGTATTGTGCATTGTGTGATTACACATTGACTCAATTTTTTTCAAAACTTTTGGTTAAAAAATATTTCAGTTATTGGCACCAGTCTGAAAAAAAAAAACTCGGGAACAAGCCCTTAAGGAACCATCCCAGCATTCGCCTGGAGTGGTTTTGGGAAACCCTGGAAAATTTAAAATCAGGATGGAACCCGGATGCTCCCAAGTGCGAGGCGAGTGTTGTGACAATGCTCTGCCACTCTCGGTTATCGTTTACGGCAGCATCATGTTGGGTCCAAGTATACCACTACACACGGGGTGGCTAGAGCATTTTCCTTCCACCAAGGTGATCCGGATTCGATTCCCGAGCGAGGTAGCCTGTGTGCAGCGCAGCGAACGTTGTCGTTGGCCGGCGAATTTCCTCGGAGTTATCCGAATCTCCCACGTTTGGCATTCTATATTGTAGGACTAGTGTCCTTTTTCGGGTTCGACAGACGCCTATGCACGGAGAGAAAGGGTTAGTTGAATCACTTAAAATTTCCTTAACGCAGTATGTATGGCGAAAGAAATATTTTTGTTGGCGAAAATATTAATTTTTTTTGTAGCCCTAGCGAAATATTTGTTCAGTGCATTTACGTATGTGTTTTGACGGTATATAAAATTTTTGTGCAGTGCCATAAAAATATGTGATGGTAGGCCCCTACTGAGATTCATACTTGTGCCCTTTTAAAAAGATGATCGTTGAACAGTATTCACGACCAGGTCGGTAATTGAAGTATCTTAATAAATATATGGCTCGTTAAACGCTTTTCATTTACGCAATTGTTTATTATCTAATTTAACATCTCTGTTATTCGTTTCATGTATGGCCTGGCTTATCAGGATTGTCTGTTTCTCAATTAAGCATCATATAACGTAATAAAATATATACATAGTTCTAATCGCCACAGAAATCGTTCAAAACTTCTCGAGGTCTGATCTCTAACAACGGCGTTACAATTTGGTTTGGTTGGCGCGTCAGAATGTACAGTACATTACTGTATACTTAGAAACAAATTCTTACATTTTCTTCAAGTAACTTTTTTTTTGTCAGGCAGAAGTACTTAGTCAAATAAACCACACCTTTGGTTGGGTTATCGAAATCAGGTATGTTGCATTCAGCATTTCGAATAAATGACAATTATTTATTAGGTCAAGTAAAATTTATTTCTCCCTTTTCAAACAAATATCTGGAAAAAAAATTTCTTTCAGTTTGAGCATCTAATCGGAAGTCTCCCCTCGTGTTGTGTTTACATGCCCTCAGTCACTTTCGCCCTTCACTACTGGTTTGCAACGGGGATATCAGAAGACTTCAGCAGTTGGACTGGCCAGCCAGTTCTCCGGATATCACTACTGTCACACGTGTATGAGATGCACTTAGTAATCATATTTCCGGTCGTTAAGTATATCAACACGAACCGCTCAGGATTTGCAGATGATCCCGACTCAGGAATGAGTCTTAACACTCCGAGGAGTTCTTGACAATCTTGTTCTCAATTTGGGTTATATTTTTCCGACTCTGTTCCTATGGCCATATTTAATTATTTTTCTGCCCATCGCGTTACCCCAGTTATTGTTGCTGCACCGGTAGTGTCGTCTTTTGCGACGTAACACTGTATCGTAAAGTTTTGAGTTCACGGTGGGCACAAAGTCTAATATGAATTCATTTTTATTGAGACGTTGCGCGAAACTGATTTTGCTGGCCCTCATCTATTCAATTAAAATAATTCATCCCAGTGTTAGCTACGAATGGAGGCATGTTTATGACAGTGATGCTGGAGAATCGAGTATAATTAATATTTACTTAACATGTTTCTATGTACGGTACATAATAATTCATTAAAATTGTGTAAAGTAAAATGTAGGTAGGAGGCATTCGACAAAGCTGTGGATTAGAAATATTTTTTATGACAAATTTAACCTCTCGAATGAAATTTAACAGAAGTTTTGATGAAAGACTACCTTAATACAAATATTAAAATTGCGGGAAAATTTATTACGTTAACTGCTGCCAATATCATCGTATTTTACTTTATTTCGTGAGGATTATGTATCAACTGACAGTTACTATTTTTTAACGTGATGTCTGTATTTAGTACAAAATACTAAACAAACTAATTTTTTTTTAATTATTGTTTCAGACAGAATTCTGTGCATTGTAAATTACAAATAAACTTTAGTATTTTCGATTCATAATTTCTCTCTCTCTCTCTCTCTCTCTCTCTCTCTCTCTCTCTCTCTCTCTCTCTCTCTCCCCCTCATTCTATGTATATATATATATATATTGCTGCCATAATCATTACTGGTTGTTCTCGAGGTAATCAGTTTTCATAAACCATATATACTACTTACATCATCCGTTTACAATTTTCGTATTTGAAGGAACTATAATTCCTTCTCAAGGTCTGTGTTACTTTGACAGTGAATAACGACCATGGACAACAATATCTACGTAATGAGCTGCAGAGTTATCTCAACTAGAAGCTTAGTAACTAACATTTGATGGCCGAACAGCTAATCCTGTTTACAAAAAGGTCCTTCAGTTAAAGTAAATATTAGCTGTTATGTGTTGTACACGAAAACAAAGCCGAGGGTGTCATGTTAGTAGATTCATATAAATAAAGAAAACCCATTCATGAAAAGAGAACTGAGCTTAAATGTTTCGAAGCACACGTCACGTAAGGTTTTTTTGTAGGAACAGGTGTCAGTTATCGTTTGAATACTGGTTTTTGTACTCGCAAACAATGTTTCGAGTTTTTATGCTCACAGCAGCATCTCTTGATTCTCAATAAGGGAAGTCATTTCACTACTTGGCTTTCCACTCAGAATTCGGCTACACCGATATCATACAGCTGACGCTTTCAAACAGCTGAGGGGCATCAACATTGATGACATCCATAAAAGATTGGGCGTATCGAAACCTTCCTTGCCATGGAAAATCTGTATAAATTTACGCACCGTGAAAAAGTAGGCTGTGAAAATAAAGGGAATTTCCTGAAAATAAATGTGGCAATTCAATATTTTTTTTTCTCCTATCTGTTTAGACTGAATGTTGCAAACCCTACATTTCTCGAGTACTAGAAGCGACGCGGCTATTTTACGCACACAGGGTCCCTGCCCCATCTTCCATCCACGCCAGCTGTTAAGTCTTTTGAAATGTCTCTTCCCCCCTCCCACGCCGGCGCTTTCTCTCGATCTGTTCCCTACCCTCAATTCAACCCCTCCGACTATTTCACACCCTCGAGCTTATCCCCGCACCTGATGCTCTCCTGCGATGGAGGCTGGCTTCAAAACTGACTCCCACGTCTGTCGGCCCAGATTAAATCCAGGACGCGTTCTAATATGTTCGCCCGCCGCGTCGGAATTCGCACATCGTTCTCCGCTCTCCTGCCTGCCCCGCGCCGCGCCGCCGAGGATTTTATCTCTCGTCGACTTAACGGCTGTCGAATTTCTCGTGGTCTCTCTGCACTGTCCGCGTTTCCAACACCCGCTAATTTAATACTGGAAAAGAGTGTAGTCTCTTCAAGCCTAAGTGAGCTCATTTTTAAGGTGCCCGCCTGCCCCGGGCGCTAAGCGGCGCGGAGAGCTTCGATTGTTATAAGATTACTGGAAAATTGCCCAACGCGGATACGTGATCTCAGCTTAGGAATAGCGTTCGAAGAACGTTGTGCATGTGTACACTAATTTCAGAACCACCACTTATTTTTTAAGTATATTTTCTGACGGCCGGAAACGTCTGAAATGGCGGTTTTTTTACGGTCTCTTTTAAGTACGAAACTGTTTTTAAATGTACAGACGTCTACAATACGCCTTAAACTTTAATACTACTTCATAAAATGATAGGTTCGCCTTTACATGTTTCGTAGAGGCGAGTTGTGGGCGAGAATACGGCATGCTAGCTCAGGGACTCGCGCCTAGAATACAAGGATGAGGCGTGGCGCGCACCTACTGTGCCGTCCTTATACCGCCCCCGCATTTCAAGGCCTCATACACAGAAAATATGTCCATCCAGTTGGCCACCTTTAGTTCCTGATAAATTTGTTATCATTCCACCACTTGTCAACGTAGATATGTCTTGTGACTTAGTATAAAACTGTTTAAATGCTTCTTTGCTCTCTGTAGTTAAAGTATCTGACAGCAAAAAAATAAATTCAATTAATAGAGGTTAAAGTCGGTTTCATGAGCCATAAAAGGAGTTAACTATGTCGTGGATTGCGTATGATTTAAGAACACGTTGTGTATAAGTAAACGCTAAAAATTTTTGTAGAAATTTTTAGTGATTCGAAAATTATTATAGAGAAACAAAAATTCTGCAATCCCAGAAAATATCTTTTTTTCAACTTTGTAAATAACGTGTTGCAATTATGGAGAGTTTATTGTTGGGAACTGCCTGTATCATGTTCAACTCTCCTCGGTACAGTTGAATGCTAGATAACAAACGTTTGTTTGGTTTTTTTTATTTTTATTACGAAAATGAGCGCCCTCTCTCATTAAAAACACAATTTTGTACTTATTACCTGTATGAAGCCTTCATTAATTCCCCGTACTCGGTTTTAAGCTGAATTCATATACTTGATTAATATCGTTGGTCAGTTTAACATCAGTAATGTCGGGAAGATTTTGCTGACAAAACAATTTCAGTACGTCCGTATTCGTCAATAGCAACGGACTTTCTCCAGGTATGTCGGAAGTAAAAATACATAAATATATAGTTTTCAAGGCAAAAATAGTTCTAAGTAAATTATTCACATAAGATTTTTTTCTGCAAACATAATTTTAAAAAAATTGGCGTTCTTACAAAAGTAGGCCAAGACTGTTTTGTCGTGAGTTTATAACATGCAAAATTACTGTATTTATTTAACATAAAATTAAAAACATTAAAACTTAAGTCTTAGATCTATTTTAATTTAAGATTTTAATACCATAGAAACTCATAAACAAACACATATCTAAAGAGCACGAAACAATTTTTGATTCAAACGTCGAAAGAATACTAACAATGATGACACATATTTAACGATCTAACTCGTGTGATCTTTGAACGATTCCTGCAATGGACTCGTATTTTAAATATAATGGTTTTTTGGACATACACCATTGCGGGAAAATATTGCCGAATTGCAGAAAAACCCACAAACGAAACATACAGATAATTCCTAAACGGAATGTAATCACCTCCCGGAAGACGACACGACGACAAAAATGATTCAAAACAACACAAAATTAATTCCCAATTGGAATATAGTCGACTGGAGAAAGGCAAAAGACAGTCTGCTGGAGTTCCTGTGTCAGCCTTAAGACGGGAACAGATACCAGTTCCCAAAACGTCGCATCTGTTGTCGTCTTGAGAAGCCTACTATTTTTTCGTCTATTTTAGTTTGTGTTGTCTTGCCTGTATTCACATCCATTCGTGTCTCTCGTTATTTGTGTTGTCGTCGTTTATCCATTTGGTGCATTTTTCACGCACGCCATTTTTGTTGGTTTCTATTTTTTCGTCTGTCTTTTATTGTTTTTGTGTCGTCTTTCTCCAGTCAACTATGTTTCACTTGGAAATTAATTTCGTGTTGTTTTGAATATGTTTTTGTCCTCGTGTAGTCATCTGGGATATAACTAGTTTCCTTTAAGGAATTATCTGTGTGTTTTATGTCTGTTTACAACAGCTTACTAGCTTTTCTTCGTTTTTTTTATTGTTGGTTCTTCTGCAATACGGCTACATTCTCCCGCAATGGGGAATGTCCAAACAAACTGTTCTATTTAGAAATAACTCGTAGCATTACTCGTAACATGTCTCTGTAATAACCACTTCACTACATATCTCCGTCTTAAATTTTGACGTCTTTAGCTGACTTCTTAGTTCACATGAGGAGCACGAACCATCGAACAACACTCTCAAAATCATCAGTTAGTCTGAACACGTTGAAGGCAAATGCTACGTGATTGATAAGTTCCTTAATTGCCAACAGATATGTTATGCTAACCGTTAATCAAATAAGTATAAAATTAAATTCACAAACATAATGAGTACGGACCCGGAACTTTCGTGAATTCTTTTGAGGTCACTTTCGATTTCAAACTCCTGTACATGTAAATTTCTTGCGCGATTGGTTCTATGTTACTGAAACTCTTCCTTGAGGACCGTGATCCAACAGCAGACCTGCATGAAAACACTCACTGACAGCCGCGCTACCTTGTCACGTGTACAACTGGCCACTCCCTCGACCAGCAGCCAATGTACAAGTAGCTGAAGACGGCATATACACAGGACTGTGGAGTCCAGCCGGCTGGTCGTTGACCCCACGAAATTGCCGTCTCTTTATTGATTAGGGACCTTAAAAATTCGCGTTTTCTTTTGGCCCCAAGCTATGATTCCAGCAACTGTAAGTTCGTGCCACTTTCGCAATTGGCCCGTGACATATTTGACACTTCCTAGAAGTCGCTTAGCCAATAGTACAAAAGAAACTAAACGCAGGCCCATATCACTGCGTCATCGAGCAGCCAGTGAGCAGATAATGTCTGCTTGCATACACAGATGTTCTTGGAGGCTAGCCTACAGGTATGTGAACCCGCGAATTTTTCTGGTCTGTAGCAATGATGAGTTACCGCAGGAAAATATGACTGATAAGCTCCAATGTAAAGTATTAACTTCCGAAAAATTCCTTCTGTTACTGGTAAGACCGTTTTGACTAGGCCAATGCTAATTTTGGTGTGTTACGAAGGAACATCTGTGATTCGTCTGTAGACTACGGCACACTACCATCGGCCAATCCAAAAAATGTGCCGGATACTACACTGGTTTGGCAAATATACCTACTCTGGCATGAAATACTACAGGGGCGTTATTTGTCATTTAGGGGGGGGGGAGAAAGGAGAATTGTCCCCCTTCCTGAATGTATAATAAAAAATGTATAAATATTTTGTGTGTTTCGTATATTAGGAATATATACGTAAGCACTTGAAACTGAAATTTTATTATTAAAGTTTCTAATTTTACACATGCTTAATTATTAAAAAATATGCAATAAGGTTACAGCCGCCAAAAATCTTGCTTCCTCCCCCCCCCCCCCCAAAAAAAAACCTGGAATGACGCATCTGAGACTCTCGTGATTTTCACCATCTCTAGCTATAGTGTTTCCCCTATATAATTTTACGCGCATTACATTAATTTTTTTTTTAATTCATGACGAAAACGCTTATTTTGTGAATGGTGTTTTTGTAAGTGTCAAGGCCGCGGTTATCGCCGGAGTTTGAACGCAAGCCTCCAGCCATATCAATTCGGCTTTGATTCCCGCAGGTATCACATAAGTTTCCTGTAACTAGGCTGTCAATAATAATAATTAATTATGCTAATAATTGCGCATTAGTTGTAACCACGTTAGTGAAATTTCATTATTTTTCTGTTCGAAGTATAAATTATGAACTGTTTTGCTCTGGTTAATCTGACTCAAATTCAACAGGTCGCCTACATCATATGTACAATTAAAAATATGCACGTAAGGAAATATACGTTAAACATTATTTAAAAATTGTAAAATAAAACGTAAGATTTGTAGGTTAACTTTAATAAATAAAAGTACGTATTTTTATTTTCTGTCATGTTAGAAAATATTGTACGAATCTCCTCCTAAAACGTTTTCGTAGAATTACAATCTTCTGATATTGCTTTTCTAGATATCCAATAAAAATTCTTCTGTGCATGCTGTTTGCAATAAATCGAAAAGCAATATTCTTGCCTTTTTACAGAAAGAGTCTTTGTATATGTTTTGTGCAATATTTCGCTGAATATCTTTCTATCCTCTCTGTGACTTCCCATCTAGGCTTTCATATTTCTTGTAAGGTAAATTCTGAGAAATAAATTTATGCTTCGTAAAACATAATGTTTCAGTGCCCTTCACAATTGCTATTATGGACGCATAACAGTTAATGCAAAATTCACCATTTGTAGTGCCTTGTTATTACGCAAAAACAAAATATTTACTCTTGCTGCAAAGCGTTCCGAAAGGAATGTGACAGAATGATTAGATTAGGATATATCTTCATAAATATTTACATCTTCACTTCGCAGATTCCGCTAGTAGAGTTTCAAGCGTGAATACACAATAGTATGTACGTACATGCATCCAAAACTTTGGAAAATATTTCATTATTAAATGTGCATTTGTGTTATGTTCTTTATTCGATCCGCCATTATTACACTATTGTGTCATTTAAGTGAAATTAAAATTTTTGAAACGTAAGCAAATGAAAATAACAGACCAATAACATAACAACTACAGCTTCTTAAATATTCTGAGCCTGTTGAAACTAACTGGCATAGTTTTTAAACAATTTGTTATGTTTTTAAATTTCTATTCCTTTAGAATATACATTGTTGGTTTTGAGCTGGTAAGAAAGGACGTATGTTTTTCCTTCAGTTAATTATATTAACAAACATGTTACAGTTAGTTGAAGTATGAAGACAAGTTTTAAGTTGAAACATTACTTAGCTGCAATAATAACACTTTATCCTCAACACTCAACCCATAAAACGATTATTTTAATAGTAAAACTTAATATTTCAAAATTATTGTTAACCCTTAAATGCGACGAGGACCGCTAAGTAAGCAAAAAAGTTATCGTTTAAATTCGCAGCCTTGAATCAGAAAATAAAATGCAACAAAACATGTGTGTGTTGTGTGAAAAATTGTGACAAATCTTAAGTAAGGGTAACATTTAAGTTTAGTTCTTGGACTAATAGGCAGTTTTGTGGATTTGGTATTGTTGTTATGTTCTATTTCAATTTAACTAATGTTTAACTGTCTATTTTTCTTATTTGCTGGTCCCCGACGCATTCAAGAGTCAAACATATTTTGAAAATATTATTTTGTAACTTTTTAAGAGGTTGTTTTGTGTCTTTTATTAATTTCAGCGCAATTTGTAACTTTTTTAATTTTTATACATCTACAGTTATTGGAAATATTACATTAAATAATAATTTTATACAGTTGAGAAAACATTAAGTAACGGTTGTTATACAAATACGGTAAATCTTTGAAATCGGTTCATCTGCTTAGGAGGTTCGATGCCAACAGACATACAGACTGTTGCAAAATTCCATGTCAATGTACTAGGGAAACAATCCTCACGTGTAGAAGAAGAAAATGTGCTATATGATCATAGGTCCAAAAACGCACCGTTTCTGCGCTACAGTTGGCAATACATGACTAGAGGTACGTCAATTTCGCGGATTCATCTGGCAGTAGGCTAGATTGCTCAGTCCTGTACACGCTCTGGACACAGTCGATTATTCATTGGCTTACAACATTACAAGCGATAGCTCTATGAATCATTTCCTTATTTGCTACTGGCTTGCAGTACTTGAATGCGTTTCGTGACAGCCGCCAGCTAATCACACACGTGATTATGAAGTATATATTTTTGGCGTTCAACCTGACCTGGAATGTATTTGCGAAATTGACGTACCTCTATACATGACATATGGTTGATTACGCGCGGGTAAGATCATGTTGCTGTGGGGCATCATTACAGCAGTACATAACATGTTACTATGCCACACACTACGCCACTATCACACAGACAGTAGGAACAACTGTGACACAGCAACATGATCCTGCCAGTGCGCTATCAACCATACGTCATGTATGCCAACTGTAGCTCAGAAACAGTGCGTTTTTGGACCTATGTTCATATAACACTTTTTGTTCCTCTACGCGTGAGTATTATTTCCCTAGAATAAAGACATGGAATTTTGCAACATCCTGTATACAGATAGATAAAATCGTAAACTTATTATAGCCTGTCACGTTTCGACTTTCTTAATTTTTAGTAGTACGATATTTCGAAATAATGCTTCATTTCACACATAAAGCTATGTTAAAGTCTAAAAAGCTTGAAAATATTTACAGTTAAAATACAATAAACTACATATTCTGTAGCCTAATGTTATTGGATAATGTAATTTGTGTCATTTATGCAAATTTTTGGAACAAATCACTAGAGGCCGGAAAAAATCGCGAGTTCACTGCCCTGTAGGTTGGCTTCCTAGAATATATGTGAAATCGTGCAGACAGCAGCTGTTTAGTAGCTGCTCGCTGACACTGTGAAACGGGCCTGTATTACATTCCAGTTTAATTATTGACTCAGCTACTTCCAGGAAGTGACGAGTAAGTCAACGGCCAATTGTGAACGTGATACAGACCTATAGTTGCTGGGATTGTAGCTTGCGCCTAAGAAAACGCGAATTGTTCAGGTCTTCACAAATCACTCGCGTTCGAAGTTAAGGGTGGACAAGTGCGATAAAGTCATAATTTTACATTTATATGAAGTAGTGTTAGTTTTGTAGAAGTTACTTGGGAGTGCAGTTTCCTCTTACGAAACAATTTTAGATGGTAGTTTTCTCATAACGATGCGTCAAAGTCAAAATTTGCATGTTATGTTGCCATGTAAATAGTGAAAACAAATTGACTTACGTACGTGAAATAATTCACAATGAAATGACATGCCGTGTGCTACATAATAAATACATTTGGAAAAATCTAGCAAACTGTTTTGTATTTTAAAAAATTTCTGGAATTACAATTCTTTTCCTGTACTTTTGTAACTTTTTAAAAATTCAAAATATTTCTTTGTTGGTTTTTTAAAACGTTTTAATGCATAGCTCATGGGTAGAGGTACGTCAATTTCGTAAATACATTCCAGGTCAGGTTGAACGCCAAAAATATATACTTCATAATCACGTGTGTAATTAGTTGGCGGCTGTCACGAAACGCATTTGACTACTGCAAGCCAGTAGTAAATAAGGAAATGATTCATAGATCTATCGCTTGTAATGTTGTAAGCCAATGAATAATCAACTGTATCCAGGGCGTGTACAGGACTGAGCAATCTAGGCTACTGCCAGATGAATCCGCGAAATTTACGTACCTCTACTCATGGGATGTAAGTTCGCAGTGAATTATTTTGATTAAGTAGGTCAGTTGGTTTTCACTGTTTGCATGGCAGCAGAACATGCAGATGTTGACTTTGACACCCCGTTATGATAAAAGTATGAGAGGTAATTTTTTTTCGTAATAGTAAAATGTACTCACGAGTACCGTCTACAAAACTAACAATATTTCATAAAAAAATATGATTTTATCGCACTTTTAACACCTTTAAGGTCGAACAGTACTAACTCGGCTTGTTGAAGAGCGAAACACTGCTTCAAATAAACGAACGTTAGAGACCGAAAATTTTCTCAAATTCTTTGAGTAGATATTAGATTTCGAACTTCTGTGCACTTTCATTTCTTTCGCGATTGAGTCACAGTTAATGTAACTATTTCTTGAGACTGTGAAACAATAGAAGACAGGCATGAAAGCATCTCCTGACTCCCACGATACATTGTCGGGTGTACGTCTTCCTACTAAGTGTAGTAACAGCCAATGTACTAGTAACTGAAGACAGGGTGTATACAGAACTGTGGAGTCCAGCCTGCTGGGCGTTGAACCCGCGAAATATCCGGGTTTCTAACGATAGTTACAGGTACGTAAATTTCGCTGATACATTCCAGGTCAGGTTGAACGCCAATTATGCATACTTCATTGTCATGTCTGTGACTTTCTGACGGTTGTTACGAAACGCGATTGACTACTGCAAGCCATTAGTAAATAAGGAAATAATGCGAAAATGCTGTCGCTTGCTACCTGCTTGTACGGTTATAAGCCAATAGATAATCGATTGTGGCCAGTGGGTGTATAGGACTGACAAGTCTAGGCTGCTGCCAGATGAATCCGCGAAATTTACGTACCTCTAACGAAATCTGCCGTGTTTTACACAGTACATGGGAACCTAGCAGACAGTCAACAACTTTTCCCGCGATTTTCTAGTGATGTCTGTAAGAATAATAAATAAATATTCCATTATATGTCTACAAATTTTCTCATTAGTTTGGAAAGAGCTCATAATTTTTAAACAGCTGGACAGATTTTCATAAAATACAGATGAGAACCACCATGGTGAAAGTAGCAGTCAATTAAAAAATATACTCTAAAAATAGTTTGTAAATTTACCACACCTGCATATAGGATCGCTAAGAAAGTAGGTATGACAGAGTTGTTTCCCAGACATCCATGGTAGCACTCCTGAACATTTTTTTTATAAAACTGGCAAATGTACACTGAAGTTATCAGAATTGTTTTGTAACAATTGTAGAAATTTGCATATTTACAGGGCGGAAGTATGGTAACTGTAGCATATTGCGTTAAGGTTAATTACTTCCTGGACATTTTAGGAAGTATTTTTTACTGTATGAAATCGATACATCCTTTTGGAAGCTATACGAAGCCACAAACAGATACACAGACCGACCGATAGACATTGCCGTCGATTTTTTAACACCACTCCTTTGTGTTCGATGGTTGAAAATGAAATTGTTCTGGAAGGGAAAATTTTGTATCACCTAAGAATTGTTTTTTTAAAGCTCCTTATTGGTAGGTCTACATGGTAAGAATCTTTAGTGCAAACTGAACAGGAAAGTTCATTTGATTTAAAGCAAAAAAAACTTGTTCCACTATGTGAGTGGTCAGCTGTTCAGTCTCATTATCCTGGTTTTTAATTATAGATTTTAAAACTAAATACATGTCTTGAAAAGTCCACTTAAAAACGTATCAAAAATCCGGTCATAGCACATTTCACACTCTGTTTTTGTCTTTTATCGTAGCATTTTTTTGGTCGCTCATATTTCACTCGGTTCTTACAAAAAATTGCACGACGATAGAAGGACGAACATAAAGACAACGGAAAACTGAAACCGAACGACACGAAAAGTAATGCATTTGAGGAAAGTGAGGAATGTATGGCTGGTTCCAGAGGCAGCAGGTGTTAGAAGGAAAATTTACGTCACAGATTTTTCAGAGGTAACGTATTGGTAGCGGAGAATAGGAGAAATATTTTCTTTCTCGCGATAATATCTCAACTGTCGTCACAGCCAGATTTCGAAGAGACGGGAAAGTAAAGAACGCAAAAAAATTCCTGGCTTTGAGAAAGATAGCGGTATTCCTGTCCGAAATCTCGTAAATTCAGTTGCTGTGTGGTTTGTATAACGTATTTCTTCGGTGATGAAAAATGTTGGTATATGTTTTTGCGTTTTATGCGGCAAAATAAATATACGTTACAGAAGATTAAAATAAATGTTTTTACTTTCTACAGGGACAACAAATAAATTGAGCAAAGTAACATTAGGGGATGGCATTGCGATGGCCAAACATTCAAGTGTAGTTTTACGCAAAAGGATATAATTTCCATTACGTAATAAGGCCCTTCATTTTTGTGCGCTGTTGATGGCATTAATAATACTTTAAGCACACAGTAAAAATATTGTTTCTTTATTTACCACGCCGATGTAAAGGAGTGTTAAGAATTGAGGTATCGTACCATTGATTCTACACGTATATTTTTGCACTTCTATACATTTTTAGGAATCAGTAGAATATATTATATTTCGAGATATATATAGTAACTTTGCCCAGCATTGCTCAATTTTTAAGCTAATGAGCGGCAAACGTACCATATTGCGTATGGGACACTGGCATTAATGTTTGAGAAGTTTTTTTAGCACAATTGTTTGCATAACCTAAATTTGTAGAGATAATTGATTGCACTTAATGGGGAAGATAAGATGATTTTATTGTATTTTCAGTTTTTGAGCCATAACATTTATTCAAATTGTATAATTAAAATGTTCTCTTCGACAAAGTCTTAGGATAATTCGATGGTGTTTAACTACAACCTCGTATGTCAGGACAGGCAAAAGCACTTTAAAATCGTTTAATCACAGTATATCTCGTAAGAACTGTTCAGAAATATGTATCATGCATGAAAATAAATTTAAAATTACATAACACACATATTAACAATATACAGGTATAACAGTGACGTACAAGTTTGCTGTATGCGGGAAATTGCATTGTTTTGACATACGAGGTTGCAGTTGAACAATATCGATATATTCTTGGTTAATTTGTCATGCAATTTCATTGCAAGAGAATTCTTGAAAGTTAACACTTGCATGATTCTGCTAGAAAAATTAATGAAAGATTCTATTTTTATTTATGTTAAGCAGTTTACCAAGAGTATGTCATATGCTTTGTGGAAGAGAAAATTTTCAGAATACAATCTGAATAAATGTTAAGGCTCAAAAACTGAAAATGCGGTAACATTGTCTAACACTCCCCCTTAATGCGACATAAATAATTCTGTGTTTCATACAATCAGCAAAGAATACTAGCTCGATCAGTAAAGTCAATACTTTATATTTCATCAACCTTCCTATTTAAAACATATAAAACTTGTCGTTTCTGTATCAAGAAAAACACAATTCAGGGTGTACGAACTTCACTAATTCAGTTAATTCATAATAAATTAACTAACCAGACCAAATTGATAGTAAAATAAAATAGTTCACTGAAGCAAATTTACCGGAAAGGTTTTCATTTATATTAAAGGTATAAAAGTCGTGGACGACCAAACGTGGTGCGTAACACAATTAAAGTTTATGCGTCTACGTAGAACTAAGTTGAAACGTAGAACGTAGCGGCGAGTAGACGTAACACTCTTGTTCTCTGATCGTGTGCCTAACGTTCATTTTTAAATCTTAAACGAGAGCAGATATCACAAATCTGTCTGGCAGTTTTGATTAAAATTATTTTTGCCGTGAAAGAAATTTTTTTTAAACAAATCAATTATAATGTTTCGACTGAAAATCTAATTAACTAGAATTTATTTAATTACGTAATTAGTTAAAATAATAGTATATACTACCTTGGAAAATCTGACAACACAAAAAAGGCAATTTTGAACAAAACTACCAGACGGAATTTTTTATATCTGCTCTCGTTCACGGGTAAATAATTAATATCGTTAAAAACTATAAACTAGAGAGCATGGCTGTAATGTGGAGGCCTGGCTGTTCGTATTTTGCCAGAAGCTAAGAAGAGCGGAAGCAACAAGGTGACACACAGACGCGCATCACGCCACATACTAGCCTCGAAGCACAAGTTACTAACTGATGTGCAGTCTTATCACCACAAGCTTGTCTTTGTGAGACATTCAGTGATGACTCTTTCGTTGAAACCGTAGGGAGCCGTGGTTGTCGAGGGGTGTCCGACCGCTTGGCTCAGTGGTTAGCGCTCCTGGCTGCTGAGTCAGGGGTTTCGGGTTCAGGACTGGGTGTTTGTGTTCGTCTTGTCTGGGTGCCACACGTCAACGTACAATTACAATTACACAAAAACAAAGTGATTGGGGATTACATGAATTAGCCCACTTAAGCGGCCGGGGGGGGGGGATAATGTTTGGTGCAGTGGCGAGGCGCTAGCCATTTTTACAAAAAAAAGTCAGACCTCTTGCCTCCCACCAAGGCAATCCGGGTTCGATTCCCGGCGGGGTCGGTCCCTGGATTTTCGCAAGAGGGAATCGTGCCGGACGATGCCATTGGTCGGCGGGTTTTATCGGGGATCTCCCGTTTCCCCGCCCATTCATTCCGGCCTTGCTGCACTCTCACCTCGTGTCATCTCTCACCAGCGCTGAAGACCTCGATGTTAAGCTCTGACGAAAGTCACTCACTCACTCATTAAAACAGTGAGTTTGTGGGGCAAATATATTTTTGCACCTTTTGCTCTTATTGACTCATGTGCACATCTGCATATTTTCTGAATAGAGTTGATGGTATATCGCGAATATGTTTCGGGCCAACATACCCTTCAAAACGCTGTAGTTTCTTGCAGCATATTAACAGCTCTACGTACAAGAGAAAGCTAGTAATAATCTATGAGATGAACGTGTTTTCAAATCCACAAAACAGTCAAATTTTCCCGCGATAAACCATCACCGTCAATTTCGCAAATACATTCCAGGTCAGGTTGAACGCCAAAAATATATACTTCATAATCACGTGTGTGATTAGCTGACGGCTGTCACGAAACGCATTTGACTACTGCAAGCCAGTAGCAAATAAGGAAATGATTCATAGAGCTATCGCTTGTAATGTTGTAAGCCAATGAATAATCGACTGTATCCAGAGCGTGTACATGACTGAGCAATCTAGGCTACTGCCAGATGAATCCGCGAAATTGACGTACCTCTAAACATAATCTCTAATAATAGTGATAAGATGTTTTATCTTTCACTTTTCTTGGGGTTCTATTGGCAAATCACAGACCTATGGTGTCGCAATAACCTTGTTCTGATTAGTGCAGTCAAACGAGGGACACGTCTGAACAAAAAAAAAACTCTGCCAATGACCACAAAGCATATATGCCGCTGTTCGCGTGAGGCATTAAAACAAAATGGTGCAAAAATCTTTTCTTAGCACGCTCGGTGCTATACTTACTATTACATAGAGTAATGTTAAATATAACGTGACGCTTTACATTTTCACGCGTTTTATAAATTACTGTACGAGGATGATCGTTCCTCAAGAAAATCACGGAAACGCCTATTTTTGCCGTCATCAGTTATAAAAACATTTATAAAACTGAGGGTAGCGTTATTAGAATGATATTCTTAAGCAGAGCTCACCCACACATGTTGAATAAATTTGGAATATATTTCTATTCGCCGAACGTCTGCACACCGTACGGCCAAAGAATAAATAGTAGTAGAGACGTAAAAATGGCGTGGCGGTTCATTTGAAAAGGGCGAACTTCGTCGCCTATTGGCTAGCCGAGGCTGCTGATACCAGCCCCGTTCCTGTTTGGCTAATTCATGCTACGTTACCTGGCTGCCGGCTGGTAGTTCAGCCGCCTTACGCTGGTTGGTGGTTGGCGTTTTCGCCATGTTGCTGGCCAGCCTAGCCATTTTTCTAGTTTGAGTGACTGAGTTTGCAGTCCTGGCTATTTCAGTTCCGTATTCCGAAATTTTCCGTAGTTCGGCGATGTGGACAGGGTGTAAACTTAAAGGGCCGATGTCGAAGTGATGTAACTTGCTGGTTCGTCCTGCGTCGGAGAAATTCGTCACAAGGCACTGCAGCCTTATTGCTGTCGAGCTTTGACGGCCGGACGGTGTTGTGGGTCGTGTGCTACAATTTCGCGTCCGAATATGTATCGCATACTTTACACAATCGATCAAAGTGGCATAGTGGTGACGTAGCGGACTCGCAGTCTTGATCCGACGATTCTGATATCTGTTTCTTAGACATTCCCGAAATCACGCCAGTCTACTCTGTGTGTCGTGGCCGAAAGTTGAGCATGCACGTTCGCCGATGTCACGTCAATCCAACAGCGAAACTTCCATCCCAGGCCGTATACTGTAATAAGGAGTATTGTCGTCATCCGGACGAGGTATGCCTCACTATGGACACATTTTAAAGATAGGATGGTCCATCTACCACTCATTCTACGCCGTGCTATATACAGGTCAAAGTTTGAGTTCCTAGCCGTGCCACTCGCTGCTTTTAGGCTTCAGCCTCAAGGCCTTCGGCATCGAGTGCGTTGTGGAAACATCAGGTCCTAATAGGCAAATTGACCTCCTCTCAAATTTAGGGGCTGAGATTCATATCGATGTAAGTTACAGTTATTTAGTAGAGTAGTTTTTATTCACATTATTCACATTTTCAAAGAGTATTCTGTAAATAATATTTTACGCTTAACTGAATGCCTGAAATCCGTCTGCGTGTTGCAAGATTGTACTGCATTTTGTATGTGATTACAAAAAGTCGTTTAAGAGGAAAGAATTTTAACTGACTTACACCACTATAAATGTAAGCCTCTCAGTTAATAATCAGTTTGCAATTATGTAGTTCAGCTATCCAAACTATGAAAAAACCCGCTGCCTTTCGATTTACGTGGAGCGTCTATGTCGAACTTGTTTCTAAACTCGTAGAGCCGGCCTTGTTTTATTATCCGTTTAACCCCAGTCTCTCTCCTGTAGCGATGCTCCAAGTTACGTGTCGCTCAAAACGACAGATTTATTCTCCTCGTTTCGCTTCTGTTTATGTTATAAAATTGTCTATGTGACAATCAGCCGTACACTATTAACCGAAATCCATAGAGTGACCTTGAAGCGCAATTATATTCACGGTCCCGGATTTGGGGGAGGGGGGGATTTTTCGCTCGAGGAAGATGGCGGGACGGTTTCAATTGCGAGGTCGCCGACGCCTGATGAAATCTCACATCGCCCTTCCCATCCACAGTCGAGTTCTCCGCCCGCGAGCACGTGCCGTTCACACGACAATGTTTCCTTAGCAAGAAGGAGCAAGCAGAAGGGATGGAAGGAAGAAATGCCGCCACCATTTTAATTAAGAATATGAGCAGCTCAACGGCTGTGATGCATAATGAACAGCATCGCTCGGCGCCCCTTACACACTCGAGGGACTTTCGATCCTCGGCAACGTCTCTGCCTCCCAATTCAGAAGGCGCGCCCGAGGAGAAGACGAAGAGACGCGAGAAGCGGAGAGGTACGCGCCGTAAAAAAACCACATACTTGCAAGAATGATTTATGGGATGCCGTCGTAACGCACACACTTACCCGTATTGCATACACGTAGCGGCTTAGTCATGTCTAATCTCTAGGAGTGCGCTCCACGCGACAAAACACCGGCTGTTGGTCGTCAGGACTTGGGCAACTTCTCTACTGCCTTGTACTAGACCGGGTCGGTGCACGTCAACAAAGCTCACACACAACAAGATGGCGGACATACACGTTACATAAAATTCCAAAACAAAACAGTTTAGGTCAAAACAAATATGGCTGCCATGACGTGATTAATGTTAGGTTAGAAATGATAACGTGTTTTGCTATGGGAAAGTTTGCACATTAGTTACGTTGTCTTCGCTA
Organism: Medauroidea extradentata; assembly: GCA_003012365.1. Classification (NCBI taxonomy): domain Eukaryota; kingdom Metazoa; phylum Arthropoda; class Insecta; order Phasmatodea; family Phasmatidae; genus Medauroidea; species Medauroidea extradentata. The sequence continues at coordinate 20,190 of PNEQ01046395.1, forward strand.
ACGGATCTAATAAAATATGGAACCGTAGTAAAATTATATTAAACTAGGCAAGGCAAAAGAATTTAATTTCAAATTTTGAAGTAAATAAGATGCCATTTTGGGTTTTTAAATTATCAGCTTCATGTAACTTAAAATTCACGTAAAGCTCTGTGGTTGGTCAGTTTTCGCCTCTTACCGAAACCACCACAACAAGCAGCAAAAATTGTCCCTTGCCAAACTTTTAACTAAGATCTTTCAAACCTGTAGTAGTGTTAACCTTAACGTAATCTAGCATGGCTATTAATACTGCCGCCATAACGTAATCCAAGATGGCGAACGCCTTCTCTACAATTCCAAGCCAAAAGCCGTTGCGCTAGAGTCTACTAAAC
>PNEQ01046395.1:20657-30686 GCA_003012365.1 Medauroidea extradentata
TTTTTTTTTTTTTTTTTTTTTTTTTTTTTTTTTTTTTTTTTTTTTTTTTTTTTTTTTTTTTTTTTTTTTTTTTTTTTTTTTTTTTTTTTTTTTTTTTTTTTTTTTTTTTTTTTTTTTTTTTTTTTTTTTTTTTTTTTTTTTTACCTGTACGGAAATTCTTTGGTACTGGTAACTAAAAAATATTTTGCGACATAAAAAAAATAGTTGTAAACCATACAGAATTTCTGTTGTGAATTCCAATAATCGTTTGCAGACATACCAAACTTTATCTTTAACATATTAAAATTATTTACAGTTATTCATATATGTAGCTGTATTAATATATTTCCAAACATTTCAATAGTACTTAGCATTACAAAAACTTTTATTGGTAACTAGTTTCCATTTTTTTGTAGGAGTACAAAAAGATTATTACACAGCGAAGAACCGATATTCGTAAACATTCTTTTAACGGTTCTGCACATATGAAACGGATCAAGAATTCAAATCTCTCATCCTCCTCGCCCTCCCTCGGTCAAGTTATTACACGTGTTCACCTCTATAGTTAGTCGTTTTGCATTAAAATTCGTTGTAGACATGGAGGGCTTGTTCTCAAATACGATCAATAAATACCTGATATGAAGGGACAGGAAAATTTCGCAAATTCAATTACCTGCAAGCTAGAATCCATTGTACTATGCATACTCAAGCCCCGTCTGTTCATTCATTGACTGTTGTTCCACTGAGTAGCAGCTAGTTGACAAATGGTAGGGGCTTGAGTATGCATAGGATAGTTGAGTCTGGATTTATTTACTTGGACATACTCCATTGCGAAATAAATGACTGTCAAAAGGAAAACTAAAAATAATACAAGAAAACATAAATAAGCAGTCATCAGGATACATACACAACATGAAATTCCAAAACTGGAATCTGGTCAGATAAAAACAAGGAACAAACAGAAAATAAAAGAAATAACAATAATATAAAAATAGCTAAGTTGACATGCGACACAACGATGAGACGAGACAAAAACACAAACAGAAATACAACAAAACAACGATGAGACTAAACAAAACACAAATATGTCGGACACAAACAGAAAAAACAACAAAAGACACAAATGATGAGACGAAACAAAACACAGTAGTTTCATGTTGTGTATGTATCCTGATGACTGAAGCATACTCTGCTTATTTATGTTTTCTTGTATTATTTTTAGTTTTCCTTTTGACAGTCATTTATTTCGCTATGGAGTACGTCCAAGTAAATAAATCCAGTCATGCACTCCCATTGCACAGTTCTTTCAAAGATCATATAGTTGAGTCTAACATGCAGGTCGTTGAATTCGCGAAATTTTCCTGTACCTTGATACGCCATGGATATCTTTTGATGAATCCTCGTCTCGTGCAAGCAGAACTTAACCCTATGCAACAGGGTTATTCAGAGAACTCTTCATTCGACCCCACTCGGTTAGATCCGAAAATCATTGCTCTCAATAAATCGGTTTACTGCTAGGGACCAATAATTACAGGAATGTCCAGCCGAGCTGACGTCAGATGTCATGTGAAAACTTCAGGGGAATTAAGTTTGATAATGAGTGAGTATTAATTTAGAAAGGAACGTGTCTAGGTCACCGCCTAATGCCACGTGCATGGGCTTCGACGAAGAAAAAACTGCGTGCCAATTAAGAGTGTGTACTGGTTTGAAATTTCCGCGTTTGACGCGAGGGAACAGCGTAGCGATAAGGGCCAGAGCACCACTCTCGACAATAGGCACATGGTCTCTATTCGCAGCGCCCTAAACTGGCGTGCAATGTTTTCGTAGATCTCTTTTTCCTATGGGACTTTAAGCGGTGACCCTATATTTTTATTTTTGCATAGTATGAAGTAAAGACCAATGTACGCACCTCATTTTGCAAATTACGGATTCAGGTCGTATTTTCAGTGCTACAACAGTCTAAAAAAGCCGGTTTTAGCCATTTCAAGAGGCCCAAAAATCATGTTACTAACAAGCATACCGAATTTTCAAAAAGTGGCATACGTAGTTTCAAGCGGGTGTTCTTTTCATAGATATCAACAATAAGAATAAGTTCGGCGGTTTCGCGTAAAAAAGTACTCGCGTGACACGCCAGTGGTAAGAGTGGTCTTACTGCACACACTATCTCAAATCTCGATCGCACATAATAACTTCAGGAACGTGGAAACATTAAGGTGGCTACCTAGGTGGCCGTAGTTTGCTAGTTTGAAGCCTGGAAGTACGGAAACGCTGTGGGTGACCCCGGTACGGACATCACGCGTCGCCCTAGCCTCTAGGCGTAAGTTACTTGACCTGCGTGCAATATTCTGGCCGATAGATATCTTCTTAAGAGGGAGTGGCACATAATTCAGCGCTAAAAGTATTAATCTATAACTGTAGGTTTCTTGAAGCCAATTTGCGAAAATTAAACAATAGCAATCCTATACAATAGTTTAAGCCAACGTTTTAAACAAAATTTGTTTCCAGTGTTACGAACTTCTGAGGCACAATCTCTGACGCCGGAATCTCGTGCATTTAACTGCGGCGCAAGAGATCACGCGCAACGAATTAGTAATTTTGAATGAATATTTACTCATAAAGATTGCAAATACCATTATCTAGGATTGTCACTGAGTCTTTTTTCCACACTGGCTTCGATAAAAGCGTAGGAATCAATTGCTGTTTTCAGCGGTTATTTATCTACCACGCACTCTTAAGGTGTATGGAAAGGTACGATGTCGAGCGTACGACTAGAATATTTAATCGTCAATAAAATCTGAACTACTCATCAAAATTCGATGAGATTTTTTTGCCGAGTAGATATTTTATCAGCGGACGTTTATTTGTATAGCACTATGCGGTAGTACGCTATACTTACGAGTAAAAGATTAAAAATTGTTTTTAGAAAAATAAGGGCTTCACAACACAAAATCTTCAAAAATGGAAAAATTTCATTTTTATAATTTGTAATTTGATAACATCTAGGCCTCTAGAATATACGAATTTCAAAAATACTCGCTTTTTTAATTGGAAATAATTTTCACATGTACAAAGCTCTCGCGCAGCGAGGGCTTGCCTGAGATTATTGATTTAAAAGTTCGCTTAGTTGTATATTACTCCTGGCGAAATCGCCGTGGTGTAAGACAACTAGCTTTTCACCAACTCAATTCGGGTTCGATTCCTTCATAGCAATGTCACTCCCGATATTCGCACGTGGAAGTCATGGCTGACGTTTTCTTTGTACAGCGTATATTCTCGCGTCATTTCCATTTTACCCGCTTATTTTTACCGCCGTTGATCCATACCCATCTCAGTTCGTCACTTCGACCTCGCAGTAACTTGACGTTAAGCGCTAACCAAGAATGTAATCTCTTCAACCAATGTTGCGATTGTTCGTTATTAGTGTTCAAATTATCAAAACTATTCCTTATTCTTTAGAATAGTTTATGTTTTCATTATAAACTACTACGGTCTTGAGGAAAAAGTGTAAAAGAAAGAGCAAATTATTTTTTTTTATATTTAACGCCGGAAAAAATTATAATTTAACTTGATATGCTTCGCAAAACATATTTAAAATTAAGGTTTATTGTTATGTTGATGTGCGTTCACAGTGATTGTTAAATACATTAGTAGGTGACATAATTGTTTAATGAATATTCGTTTAGGGATATAGATTTAATTATGTTTCAAATTTTTTGGTACAATTCAAAGAAAAAGTAGCTAAACATTAAACGTTGTCAAAAGACAAACGAGTTGTCTGGTTCCAGGGAAATTTTTTCATGAAGCAACTTCACTTACGCCAGTACCATTACTAATAACGATTTTTTAACTTGCATTGGACTATACTTATGGTTAAAGGGTTCATAGTTGTGCTTAAAAAAGTGCAGTGATATTACCTCGTTTGCAGAGATGTAAAGTCACAAAACCATGAAATACCTGTAATACAGAGAAAACTTTCCTTGGCACACATTAACAGCCTTAACACAACCAACGATCACTTTCCTTGATGTTCCTTATTACCTAATTGTAAAAAAAAAACAAAAAACATTAAAACAATATTTTATTTTCCACGTAGATTTTTTTTATATAAAGCTGGTTTTAGGAAACCTACAAAGACCTCCACCAAAAATATTACATAGAATTGTTTTAATAGTAACATAATTATTTTAATGTTATTTTACGCTTCAAATTTATTTGTGGTGAAGCTACTTGCAGTAACGCATATTATATCAAAATTTGTGCTTAGGCAAAGAAAAAATTTTAGAGTGTAATCTCGTTCAGAATACATTATACAAATATCGCTTTATATGAATTTCTGAACAAGAAATATAGAGTTATATGGTATCAACTGAAGGCCGGTGTTTACTGAATCACAGGCTAACAAAATACAGGTTGTTGCCTTTCACAAATTTAATTGTTTTACATTATTTCACCAGATATCGTCCAACAAGCGGTACTAGTACCGATTTCAGTTCCCAAAACGACGCATCTGTTGTCGTCGAAGAGAACCTGATATTTTCGTTTGTGTTATTTTCGCTGTGTTTTCTCACCTACAATATTTTCTGTCGCTGTGTTCATTTGTGTTCTCCTCGTCGTTTTTTGTCCATCATCGTTGTCCTGTTCATATACTTTGTTTTGTTTTTGTTAGTCTCTTTTATCTTATACTGACTATATTCCTATTCTGGAATTACTTATGTGCGTGTTGACAAAGACAATATCTGGTCTTATTTAATTAATTTTTTTCGTAACTTTGTTGTTTTATTTTCTTCGTATTTTTATGTTTTTGTGGATTTACCTGCGACTTGGCAACATTCCCAAGCAATGGCGTATATCCATGAATACTCATCTTGTCACTAGTTTTCTTGCTAACTGCGCAGCATCTCTTTCTTTATTTCACTACACCCAAGTTGACAGCCTCAGGGGTGAGGGTGAGCCTTCGGTGGTTCGCCATTGCATTCCGAAGGGTTGGGGGGGGGGGTTTGATGGTACAAACACGGTCCTGGGCCCACTGAGGTGACATATTTCCACCTCCTCTGGCGGGAATCGAACCCGGGAACCTTGACACACCATGGCCGGGAGCTCTAACCACTGCAAGGGCGTATACAGGAAGGGGGTTTTCCGGGTTAAACCGCCCACCCCTCCCCACCAGAAATATTAAGGACAAAAAAATTAATATTATTACCACTGGTATATTCAATTTCCCGATACTAACGCTGCTTAAATAGCACCATTTTGCACCTCAAAACCCAAATTTTTCCGGGGGAGAACAGAACTCAAACACAAAGATGATTGCTGTTTTAAATAAAATCCATGTTTTGTATGTCCTTTTAGCTTACAAAGAAAAACTACATGCTGAGATGATAAATGGATTCATAACAATGGGAGCATCGCGTTGTTCAAAGTCATGAAATTGTCGACTCTGTTTAACTACTGGCTCCGCAAACTTGATTGATTATGACGGATGTCAGCTTTGCATTAACATGACACTCTTGAAAGTTCCACGTACACACATTATCGCCATGTTTGCTGAAGGAAATGTTTTCAGAAGTGCAGTCAAATAGCGTCAATAATGTAACCTTAATTTACTACATTATATGTATTATACCATCACGTAAGTTACACAGTAAAAATTACTGATTTACACCCCCCCTCGCCTTTTATGATAGCTTTTAAAATAAAACCGTTACCAATATTTCGACGCTAATTCTTCTTCAATATATAGATAACAAACATGTTGCATAAAAAACAAAACTCTTAAAGAAAATAGTACCTTCAGATTTGTAATGAATCACATTTCATACAAACTGACATAATATTCGTTTCACATTTTTTTTAAAGACACAAACTGCATTATGTGATAAATATCATCCAATTATTCAGAACTTGAAATAATTAACTATAAATACGTTTTACGAACCCCTACACAGAAATTGTATAACCCTGACCTTATTCGTTTGCTGTATCTTAATCTGAATTAACAAAAAAAAAATTAATGCACGAACATATTTACAAGAAAAAATCATTGCTCCTTCAAAAGTAATGTCCGTTCTAGAGTGTACAGGTGTCCAAAAACGGTTTCCCCGGTTGAAAAACTCAATTATACCCGCTATATGCAAAATAAAATAAGGTGAAAAGGTGTCAAAAGTTTTGGGAAAACAACCAAGTTTATTTTTCGGGTTTGCAGCATTTAAGGAGCGTAGCAGGAGCATTGCCCAGGAAACTGGACATGTTCACCAGTCAAGAAAAATTTTTGTGTGTCCTGTGATACCACCAGACACGATTACCAATATCAGTGCAGAGTTACTTAACAGACAACGTATGGGAAGATACCTCCTGATGTCAAGCGTTTAAAAGCGTGGTACAAGAAGTTCAAAGCGTAGGATCAGTTACTGACTTACCGAAGAACGATTGGCAATCAACCTCAGCTGAGAGGGTGAAAGTTGTGAGACAGTCGGTTCGTAGTGCCCTCACATTAATTTAAGATTTGAAAAAGTTATTTTAGCGGTATAATACACGAACTCTTATTGTTTTGTGCAGGGAAAGTATAGAACTTTCAGGCTTTGTTGCCCAATGACACCACACGGCGGTATGACTTCGTTGTACACGTATTTAGAACAATTATGGCTATCAGTAGAGCCCACGATTTTTGGTGAAAAGAATTCTGCAAGAATTTGTTTCAATGCCTTATGTGCACATATGCAACTCTGCTTGGTGGTCGGTGATTGGCTGTTTTAAATTCTCAGCGTCTCGGGGTTCTACCCGCAAATTACAGACGTGTGGTGTCGCAACAACCTTTTTCTTGTTGGCACAGTCAAATGAGCCACGCCTGTTCAATTATACATTCTGCCAATAATCAAAAAGCAGACCTGCAGATGTGCACGTAAGGCGTTGAAACAAATTGCTGCAGAATTATTTACACCAAAAATCGTGGGCTCTACCTATCAGAAACTAATTATTTTTTTCGACGAAGCGACTGTTTTTTTTTTGTCTGTGGTGTAGTGAACCGCCACAACGAGCGCGTTTGGTTGGTTTCGAGCACCCTTGGCGAGGTGGGAGTGTACCAGGGGCAGTCCAAAAGTGAAAGTTTGGTGCACGCTTTCGCATGACAAATTTATGGGGCAAATCTTCTTCGTTGAGGCAACCATCACATCTGTAGTGTATCTGAACATGTTGCAACTTTATGCTGTTCCTCAGTTACTTGAATATCACTCTGGTGTAGTGTTTTATCAAGACGGTGCACCGCCGCATTAAGGTTTAGGTGGCTTTCTTGATGGACCGGTCGTGGTGGGCCAAACGTTTGGCCTCCAAGGTCTCCTGACAGATCTCTTTTCATGGGGTTATATCAAGGACGAGTTCTACCGAACACCTGTACCACGTCTTGCAACCCTGTGACAGAGTACAGTATATCGAGAATCATAGCATCGATCATGATGTTGGCTAATGTGTGGACGGAAATTAAGTATTGACTACATGTGCAAAGTTCTACCAAGGGTACTCATACGGAGGTTCATTGTTGTGGTTTCCAGTCGCCAAAATGACATGGATGATTCCTAAACATTTTGCCAGAATTTTCACATTTTTATCGCCCACGTAGCGAGTATTATACATTTTTTATGGCCAAGGAAAACCTTCTTGGACACCCGTGTATTTTCTTCGATAATTTCAGCATTTAACACGTAAAACATTATATAATTTTCTCTGAAATTATTATTTCTTAATAAATACGCTGGAACGTGTCTGCAGAATATCCTACATTTTCACAGTCAGGCACTGAAAGTGATGTCCATACTATTGATTCACATCAGTTTAATTGATACGAAAACCATATGCCAAATATTGGGAGATTCGAATAATAACACAATTCGTTGTGACAGGGAGCTGTCGCGCCATACGCGTGCTCGATGTCAGACATTCCTACTTGATGGCTCGCGAAGTCTTATTCTCCTGCAAAAGTTTTTTAATAGACGGGTGTACCATATAGTACACAAATTGTTGCCAACGTTTTACCACAACTAGCTTCTTACGAGTCTTATACAGCTGGTGCCTGAACATTGTTGAAGCGTGTTAGGATCAAGTTTTTTTTTCTCAAAGAAATTCTACTAAACGTCTGTTCGATATCTTTATCTACGATAAGAAAACACATTTAAAACTATGTCAGTTTATTTTATTATATATATATATATATATATATATATATCACGCTTAGGAACATGGTTCCAGGACACCTCAAAATGGCCAAAAACGACATTTTCAGACAGCTGTCACGTAAAAAATACCATACGGAACCGTAAAACGAAAATATAGAAGCATGAACTGGACATTACTACGCACTTTCCATAGATAAAATAAAACGGTCAAGGATTAAAGTCCCATTGCAAAAAAGCCAACGAACGCAACACTACACGTCGTTTTCACGCCCCGCGCATAAAGGCGACACGGTTGTTGACATACGAGACTAGTATAAACCTTATCGCCAGCATGTTTCCATACTTCAGACGCGGCGTCTAGCACCTGCTGTATACGGCTCATAACGTTACCATTCCTGTCTTCAACACATATTTGCATTTTTACATACTTAAATTTTTGCTCGATGACTGTGCTGGAAAATAAAAAAGAATGTCATATCCTGTAGCTTGCAGAGATAACAAATAAGTAGAGACATGCAAAATTCACGTTATTTTCTGACAGCTGACTAGACTCCAAGTGACTATAGGCTTGTTCGACGTCTCCCGCTGGCCGATATTGCCGTGACTTGCCGCGGATAATGCTTACACTGTAGAGTGGCCAATCTGTGTAAAGACGTAACACACGTAAATGACAACACATAAAAGTTCGTAGCCAATTGAATTGCAGATTATGTTATGTTATGTATAGGAAAATGAAGTTTAGTCTGCTACCAAATGATAACGCGAATTTTGCATGTCTCTACAAATAAGTAGAGAGGATGATATATGGCGAAAATGTTTTGTCCCAACATACCCTTGAAAACACTGTAGTTAATTACAACACATATGATTAGGTGCTGTACGTCTGACACAACGTAGCTGTCTGCAAACCAATAATAGGCATCAAATATTGCAACAACGGGATTCTTATTGGATCAGTCAAATAGGGCAACAGCTCCACATTAAAGCGAAAGCCTGTCATCTTCTGGTAAACTGAACGTGCTTTGAAACCCAGAAAACAGTCAAGTTTTTCCGCGATAAATCATCCTCTCTACAAATAAGTAATAAAATATGTTAGTGTACGAATCGCTTGAAGTAAAGTCTGCGAGGGGAGTACTTATGATATTTTAGCAATGCTTGCTTAGAGGCGTTTGTGGTAAATGGTGAGCCCGCACGAGTCGACTTTATTGCTCGCGTGCTCTGAAACCCTCGTTGTGTTCAGATCATACAAAGTGGCTATATCACTATACTATCACAGAAAATAATTGCCGATACGTCTACCTATCACTAAAGGCACGAGTATTTCGCGTATCGATTTTAGGTTAAGTTGACCGTCAAGAACGTTTACTTCACTGTCGCTTCTGTGATTGGGTGACAGCTGTTATGGCATACCTTTGACGACTGCAAGCCAGTAATAAAAAAGGAATTAATTTGTCGGGATATCGCGTCCGACCCACTTGTAAGGATAGAAGCCAATGGAAGCTTGACTGTGGCCAGTGCGTGCATAGGACTGATAAGTCTAGGTTGCTGCCAGGTGAATACGCGAAATACTAGTGCCTATATCTATCACGCTAGGATTTTTACCTGGAAACGTTCGCTAAACACATACGTAGAGACACTGGAAAATCGCGAAAATGTTTCGCATAGTCTCCAATAAACTGTAGTATTGCAATCGCAACACGTGTGAACAGTTCTCTGGCAAATCTCACACGGTATGTGCTAAAACTGTACAGTTCTAATTGGGTCTGTTGAAGAGGGACACAGTGCATCATATAAACTATAGCCAATGTCGATACAAAACCTCCATTGTTATACATAGCATGTTGGAGCCTAGCAAACAATCAACTTTTCCCGCGATATACCAGTG
>PNEQ01046396.1:0-30581 GCA_003012365.1 Medauroidea extradentata
TCATTTATTTTTATTTTTGTCACCAGCATGGCTTCGGCTCGTTCGCCGCCATTTTCGAAAGTTAGGGGTGGGGGAGAGAAGAAAAGAGCCTCGTTCTAAATTTTTCGCTGTCTCTCAGAGTGATTTAAAAGGGGAAGGGGTTACACTGCTGGAGCCTGGCTGGGCCACCAGCGAAGTTTTTTCTGAACAAGGAAACAACACTTCTTTCACTCATTTTGAGACTCCCTGGGGACGCGACAAGCCTCGGCGACACTTTCTTCTTGGCCCCTCGCAGAGCTAATATTTTTCCTGTCCTGTCTAGTGCTGGCTTCACCTCGACCCTCTCTAGAGGTTTACCAACAACACACTTTTTCAGTTCAGTCTTTATGCTACTCATATATCTAAAGTACATATAATTTAAAAACATATTGATATTTTGCCCATTACAGCATTTTGTCAATATGAACTTCACCCTTTTTGTAGTGGTTACAATTTTTTGTAGTGGTTACGAATTTTTTTGTAGCCACTGAAAAACTTCACTGGGGCAAGCAAAAAATTTTTCTGGTCACCATATAAAATTTTTGGTGAGGTCCATAAATACAAAATATTTTGTGGTAGCCGCAAAGATTTTTTTTTTCAATGCACTATGTTAGGTAACACTCTTGTTAGTTGTAAGTTGATACAACTGGCCCTAAATGCGAAGACAGCAGTATTATATTTTGTTTGTTATGTTACATGTATTTCATACAATACTCGTTTCGTGGATCTATTTTCCATATTTTGAATACCGTGCGTATTTCACTTCAATGTGGTTTTTATTACGTCCTCTGTTTACATTTTTTTTTTGTTGCCAGTAGGCGTGTTTCGTCTAGCAGCTTATCCTGCTTTCAAGCAACTGTAAGTTGACCGAGAAGTCACTCTCGGTACTTATTGTACGTTCGAAAACTATACTTAGGCTATTTTTAAACCCCTCAAAAGATATAGCTTTGCCGTACACAGGCTAACCTTGTGACGTATTAGTACATCTTAGGCACTTACGATAATTCACGAGGGTAGGGTAGGTCAGCCGAAATTTCAAATTTCTGGTGTTTGTAATATTACCTCTTGTTCGAAATTTCAACTGATAGCCTTGAGGTCAAATACTAAAACTAAAATATTTTAATACAAACATAATACGTGTAAAGAATACATTGTGTGGATGTGTCATTTAGCAAACTATTTATCATGCGTATAATAAGCAGGCTTTTTTCTCGACATTGTAAAATCTTGACTTGCATTTAATAGGTTATCAAATCCTGGTAGTAGGCAAAACCTGCGATCACGTGACTAAGATAACCTACTACCCAACTCCGCGAGTGAATTTTCATAAGCGCCTCTTAGAAGTAGGTTAAAGGTAAAAGATGACCAGGGCTACACTTGTGCTCACTTTACCGTAAGTAGCTTATACAGTGGTTGAGCAGACGTTTTCTCTTCAGCCACCAAGAGGGTACACTTGAGATGACTGTTGGCTACATCCCAGGCAAAATTAATGAAAGACGTCCGCCAGACGGCAACCAGAGCTTTAACGCGGCTGCCGCTGTCTGTGATGTGCACTCCGTGTTTATGCAGCTGTTGCTATCTGTTCCCGTCTCGCCTTTTTTTTTTTTTTTACTGTCGCGGATGCAGCGCGTGAGAAGAATGACGTTAGAGTGAGCGCGCGTGTCGGCACGAAGGGAGGCAAGCGCCACTCGCAAAAAAAAAAACTTAAGGGTGTTTAAGTGCGATAAGTTCAAAATTTTTAAAATTTTTATGAAATAAGTGCTAGTTTTGTAGACGATACTTGTGAGTAGTTCCCTCTTACGAAACACTTTCAGCTCGCATAGTTTTCTCATAACCGTGCGTCAGTCTAAATTTGCTTGTTACGCTGCCATGCAAATAGTAAAAACCAAATTGACTTACTTAAATTAAATAATTCACTGTAAACTAACATTTCATGAGCAACGCAACAAAGCTTTTAGAAGCCCACACATAATACTTTGAATTAAAAAAAAAACTACAGAAGTACAAGATAAACGTTGAAAATTCTCCAATTTTTTAAAATACAAAAATAGTTTACTGCAAGTTTTTTTAATACTTTGTTACGTAGCCCATGGAATGTTATTTCACTGTGAATTATTTCCTTTTAGTAAGTCAAGTGGTTTTCACTATTTGCATGGCAGCAGAACAAGCAAATTTTGACTTTGATGCGCTGTTATGAGAAAATTATGAGAGCTAAAATTGTTTCGTAAGAGTAAACTATTCTCACAAGTATCGTCTACAAAACTAACACGAATTCATACAAATATAAACTTATGATTTTATCGCACCTGAACACCCTTAAGACCATGATCTTTCATTTATTTCAAACAATTGCAAATAACTCGAATATTTTTTAACCAAATGCTTTGAAAAAATTTGAGACTGTGTACAGTCATACGATACACAATTTTGGCAGAGCGTTTAGTTAAAATAATATACCGTTTGCTAGCAATAAATTATTTTGCTTCATTTTGGGTTAATTTTACAAAAAAATATGTAATAATTGAGTGGCAAAAATCTACAAATCCGTTTGGTGAATTGTAACAGAAACATTCAGCTACAAACGATGAAACATAAGTGTTAAGTCTGTAGGATGAATTTTTGATATATGCATTAATTCGCGTTAAAAACACATTTTCGAAACCACTGCAAAACTAAAGAGCGAGGCCTTAAGGGGCCTCCCTAGATAGGCTGTGTTTGTGTGTGCGTGTATGTGTGAGGTAGGAGCGGTAACAGATAATACATTATCGCCTCTCCGCGCAAGTCATTCAGCTGGCATGCAGTACTTTACTATTATACTTTTTCCTATGGAACTACAAGCGGTTGGTTACCACATTATTTTATTTGTGGCCAGCATAGTTCAAAGTGTAACGCTTGTTTCTATTGATTTGTTTTTCGAATCCGGTTGTTATTTATACAGATGCGGCAGTCTTAAAAACCCATTTTTGACCATTTTGAGGGGCCCGAAAATGATGTTATGGATAAACGTGCCGAATTTGTAAAACTGTAGTGACATAGTTTGAATTGTGGGTTCTTTTCGTAGATATACAAATAGAATGCGCGTTAAGAAGTGTCGTAAAAAAACCGTATTCGCAACTCGCTGCAATGCATTTCAAGCGCTGGTAGGGAGACCCCTTAATAGCCCTGCCTACAAAGTCTACAGCCACAAGTGTGAAAGAAAATAATCAATGTTGAATTGAACTTCTCAACGGATATATTTTAAAAGATAACTATTTTAAGCTAGTAGTACTCGACGTAAAATTTCTTGTGGTGTACTTATAGCCTATACGAGAGAATTTCCTAATTCTTCAAAATGTTTAATGCTTAATCATACTGGTAATGTCAAAATGTTTTGTTTCTGCAAAAATGTATGAGCTATAATTTATATCGCAAAGTTTAGATTAACACTTTTTCGTTCAAGCGTTTGTTACTAAAATTCATAAAATTTAAAAGTAATTTATTTAAACGTTGATTCATCATTTAATTTTCGTGGTTGAAAGCTACGTAAACGGGGCTTGTAAAATGTATTTAAAAGTCTTTTTACTCTAAAGTAAGAGTTATTTTTTCACGGTGTTGTCACATTGTATCGATTAAAATGTGATAAAACTATAAAAATCAACTGTAAATATGTTTCGCTTGATTTTTTTAAACACAAATATAAGCATATTAACAGTAAATGCGGCACAATACACATATACTATATGATAAAACAATTTTAACTCGGATGTTTCTTGAGATAGTAGCCAAGTCTTGGAGCAATTTCTTTGGGATTTTAACTTTACTTTGTTTTCCAAATACATTTTATAGCTCGCTATATTTCTTTGAATTTCGTCATAAATTTTAATTTAAAACATAGGAAAAATAACCAAAATAATGTCTGTGTAAATTATTTAAAACAAACTAGTAAATTTAACTTTAGGTACAAGGTTAAGATAAACATCGTTTAATAATAACAATTCTAAAACCTGTAAGGAAAGATTTTAAAAATTCTCGACATTTCCCTAGATATTTTCGCAAAATTTATGGTTTTTTTACAGTACTACTTTATATGATACAAAAATTTTTGCTGTACTGAATATATAGATCATTATTTCAGATAATGAGCTAAATGTGAATCCATGTTTTTTTGTCTTTGCTATTTGAATTATGTCCAAATGAATATTAAAAACAATGAACGAATTCAACAACAATTATGGACGAATTCGTATGAATCGTTGTATATATCTTGAGACACAATTCGGGAAAAAACAAGACAAAGTTATAGGTAGTAGTCACAGCCATTAAATTATAAATTAATTTAAAATAAATTACGTCCAATAAGTTTGATTCTTAGAATATTGCTTAACGATAAACTTAGTTTTTTTATTAATTTTTTATACTTACAACAGCCATTTGAGGTAACTTTGTACCATTTTAGGGTAACAAAGTACAAGACATTTTCTTTTATAAACTGACTTTGTGGCTTTCGACCATTATGAGAACTTCAGGAATAACAAAGTTATTATTAAGAATAGAAATGTATTTATAAAATCTTCGAACTTTCGTTTTAAATATAAAAATAGGTTGGCAGTACAAAGTTGCCCTGTTGCCCTGCCTGGTGGTTAGTTACCCCAAGTGACTGTACCTAAAATAAAATTTTAAATATATATTTCACAAAAAAAAATTTTGGAAATAAAATTTTTTTATGATCTATCCTGTCGCGATATATTGTAAGTAATTTTACTTAGAACCTTACTGATACAGTTTCTAAGGTACTAACACTTGGTCAGAGTATGATTTCATCAAATTTTGGCAACATAGCTCTGACAAGTCCCCTCTTGCCCCTGTGACACGAAGGGCACAACTGTTGTAGTGCAATAAGGGACTAACTCCGTGCTGTTTTCCTACACTGCAGGGAAAATATCATCGTATGACTTTTAGCCACTAACATGTTCATCTCTAATGTCGCACCATGTTCGTAAGAATTATTTGTTCAGCGGCACCCTATGTATTTCGGCCGACGACTAACTCAAGCTGACCAGTCACTATGGTTCGGTTGAGTCGAATTCAAATGAAGTCATTCCTTCCTAAGACGATTGCACATTTTTTTTGGCAGCTGGTAAATACCACTTAAAAAATAAAATCCTATTTACTATTTCCGGGATTTACGTGGTTCGGGATAAAGTGAGCATTTTTGAAACCTTAATTACTTTTTTATGATAGGGTAATTTTAAGTTTCGTGAAATTTTTATATAATATATAACAAAGCAACTAAAGTAAAAATAAAAGCGTCTATATTGTACCTAGCTCTGAAAATCGAAATAAATATTATTCTTTAATTATTATTTCAGGCAAGGTGGTTTTTAAAAGCGCTATCTTTACCGCGATTCACCAGTACAATGAATTAAGTAGCTAACGCAATGGACGAAAAAAGATGGAACCATTTCAGCAATAAATAAAAGCATAGAAACCAAATTACAGTGCACAATGGCCGACAGAAAAATATAGTCTGTTCACTTTAAACTGAGCACTCATTGAATTTTGTTTGAGCCAAATATGTTAGGTTTTGATAGTGGGGGAATGTTTACAATGGATTTTTGTTCCAGGGAGTTTCCAGGTCAAAAATATTTAAGGTGATTACAAAATAGCTGAAAGGAAAAAAAAAGGAAGCAGTATTCACTTAATCGTGGACACCCTGTGTGCCAGCACAGAAGAGTGCACTTGTTCTTGGGCTGGACTATATGTACTAAGGTGTACCTGGGCTGCAGGTGTCGGCGCCACGAGTAGTACGGTTATTTCTGGTAGACTCGGGGGGATACGCCCCCTCACACGTCCAGCTACGTGCAAGTACTGTTTGGATCTGATGTCTTGATAACCGTGTAAAGGGGTGTGGAAAGGTACGATGTCGAGCGGAAGGCTGGAATACTCAGTCGACACTAAAATATTAATTACTCTTCACAATTACATGAGATTTTTTTTGCCGAGTACATATTTTATCAGCGGACGTTTATTTGTGTAGCACTATGCCGTAGTATGTTTACTTTCTAGTAAAACATTAAAAACTTTTTTTTTAGAAAAATTAGAGCTTTAAATTACAAAATCTACAATAATGTAAAACTGTAATATTTATAATTTTAAATACGATTATGTCTAGGCCTCTATAGTAACCGAATTAAAAATACTCGCGTTTTGATATTAAAATAATTTCACTACTAGAAAAAACTCAACGCGAGAGGTTTACTGACGTTGAATTTTTTTTTTCAAATAAAAAAGTGAGTATTTATGAAGTTAGGTTATTAGATAGGCCTAAACAATATCTAATTTAAAATGATAAAAGTGACAGTTGTCCATTTTATTAGATTTTGTGTTTTCAAGCCCTTATTTTTCTCGATAAACAGCTTTTAATTTTTCACTCGAAAGTAAACCATACTACTGCATGCATAGTGCTATATAAATAAACGTCCGCTGGTAAAATATCTACTCGGAAAAATAATCTCGTCGAATTTTGATGAATAGTTCAGATTTTGTTGACGAATACAATGCGATTTATTAAAATGTCCCGTTTGACAAGGCTGAGATATTACCTTCTTAAGGGTTACCAAATTTTCACACCTCCCTACCTTTCTTAGTTTTTGACTAGTAACCTACCGAAGGAAGAAATTAGATTGTTTTTCTACGGATGGTCACATATATAGTATAAGCAACAGTAATCTAGCAATGCTAACTGTAGGCCTATACAATTTTAAGAAACTATTCCCTCTGTATTGTCGAAGAATAAAACGTTACAGAAAATTTGTAGGCCAAATTAGATGCAGAAGTTCCATTATTCCAACATGGCAAGTACTGATCGCCCTTAACCTCGTAGCATTGAATTTGTATATAGGTTGTCGAGCACAACTGCACAATAAGCGCACTACGTTACTCCTGGGCTAAATTGGAGCATAAAATGTTGTGGCTAAATAATGTACGACGACATTTTACGTCCACAATTTGGCAACGTAGCACTGTAGTCAGTCCCCTATTGCACTCCACAGATATCTGACTTATCTTACTACTATTGTTCTGACCTACATATTATGAGTGCAGGTTACAATACCGAGCAGTTCAAACATGATTCTATGTTTACTTGACGTAACATACATAAAATAATACCTGAGCGTGGAGTGCAAGAGGTGAATTACATCGTGCAGTGTTGCCACATTAAGCACGTAAAATATCGCACAACATTTTGCCAATTACAATTCCGTGTTCAACATAGCCCAGGATTCGCGTGGTAGCTTATTGTTCGTTTATTTTGGACAACCTGTATGCATAGGTAAGAATAACTGTTTACTATGTTAGAAAATATATAGCTTGCTACAATCGTGAATAAAAATACAAATAACCATTCAGAACGCATGTTACATAGCGAAAAGCCGAACTTTTATCTCTGCGAAAAAAAACAAACTATTCGTAGCCAATCACAATCTATTTTGAGGACTGCGCTTGCCAAATTCAGGTAAATACAGCTCACAACTGGTCACGAAGTTAGGTTCTTGACTTCACTGTTCTCCCTATTATTTTGTTGCAATTATCATATTTTAAAACATGTGGGTTGCAGCGTAAAAATAAGTCTCAGAGAGAGTTTCGATTAAGTGCAATTTTCAGGTAAATAAACTTGTAACTAAGTAATAAATACAGTATAATACAGAGACAGTTAAAACGTAGTAAGCTGCTTAAATTTCTCGTTGCCATTAGACATATAATATTTGACATTAATTTAAAATTATTGCAACAGGATCTAATATATGGTTAAACTGTCTTGACTAATGCTCCCATCTATTTAATTACGAATATTTTAACGTTTTGTATGGAATGAAAATCAAGTACCCTCCGACAGGCTGTAATTTAATTCATTTATTGTGATACAGTTAGTTTTTATTATTTGTGTGAACAGATAACTAAAATAGTGATGTTTACATGCACTTGTACATAAACAAAAGAAGTATATGTATTGATTTACTAACTGACTGATAATCTTTTAAACGTTACGTGACGCGAGTCCAATCTGGTTGCTAGTCTTAAAAAATGGGGGGACAAAATATAACATTTATTACCATGTCTCTAATTCGATTTTTCAAAAAAATAATAAATATATAGCCTATATATAATTAAAAACACTTGCTTTACACACATTTTTATTGTATTAATATTTAATATATTAGTGTGTTTATAGTAAAATTCCGGACTGTAACCTCACGCTTCCCGCCTAGGCGATCCGGGTTCGATTCCCGACGGGGTCGGTCCCCGGATTTTTGCATGTAGGAATCGTGCCGGACGATGCCGTTGGTCGGCGAGTTTCTTCGGGGATCTCCCGTTTCTCCCGCCCTTTCATTCCGGCGCTGATCCATTCTCATATCATGTCACCCTCACCAGCGCTTAAGACCTCGATGTTAAGTGCTGACCAAAATCTCTTCACTTCCGAACTGGACTGAACTTGACTGGATTGAATATGAAGCGAACGTAAACTGAACGTGGATCGAAATGCATTTATAGTGAAATTTTCGATCTGTATTAACATGACAACATGGCTACACTCCAAACCTCCTCGACGAATGAACTGCACTGAGTTACTCCAGTCCTACTTCTGTCCAGTTTGGGTGTGTTTGCAGTAACATTTCAATCAGGATTTCTCAGTCCACTCCACGTTTAATCCGGATTGGAATTTTAGTATAAAAACAACGTGTGAGAAGCTTGCAAATAAGACCTCTTCTCTCACGTAGTCATAGTTTACTTTACACCTTTTCTCCATTTTATCGCACCCGTGTAGAGGATTTATTTCCCTTCAGTTATTCGTAACGTACACGAGGTTACTAAACCCCCAGTAAGCACGGAATTGAGTCTGTTGCTCTCCTGTCATTGTTTGTGTGTCCCAGTTTTTGGACTGGGTCAATGATTGCTCTGGTGAGTCAATACTGGCCGTTTGTGGTTCGTTACGTAAACAGCAGAACCACGCCACATTACTGTCGACCAGTCATATACCAGCCGCAGCACGCCACGCTGCTTATGAAAACACGCCGAAACGAAAGGTTCTTCCTATTTCCCGCTGTCTCTGACAATGAAATTGTAAATGTTCTTCGTTTGCAGGAAACGTTTCATTTAAAAATAAGTGATAGTCACCCTCCTGAATTTTTGTATTTTGTGTCATAACTTTTCTCATGGGTAAATTTTCGGAACTCT
Source organism: Medauroidea extradentata (assembly GCA_003012365.1). Lineage (NCBI taxonomy): Eukaryota > Metazoa > Arthropoda > Insecta > Phasmatodea > Phasmatidae > Medauroidea > Medauroidea extradentata. Next base: position 9,235 of record PNEQ01046396.1, read on the forward strand.
TACCTAACTACGGAATAGAATATATATTGATAGAATTTTAGACACCGTAAATATATTTTTGTCGTTACTATTGCTAAGATCGAATTGCTGTTAGAAAATTCTTATCACTTTCTAAACTGCAATTTGTTTTGTAACAACAGAAACGGAAAAAAAGTTTTATGGTGTCTAAAATTCTATTAATATGTATTCTATTACCTAGTTAGGTTAAAGTTCCAAAAGAATTACCAATAAGAAAGTTATGACACAAAATACAAAAATTAAATATGGTGACTAAACTCACTCCTAAGAGAAGTTCTTGCCTACAGCATGAAAGGTGATGTGTCTCGCGTGTTCAGTTTTACGCGACACCGCTGTACTCATTAAATTGCATTTCTTATGTCAGTATAATCTGACTTCTACTTGCGGCCAATAACCGTTAATATTTTATAATACGTCACAGTGTAATACACTCATAGTTTTAAAATTAGCCTGAAATGTGAGTTTATTCACCTGTAATGTAATTTATTGTGATGTGACATATTACAAAACATTAATATTTATTGTCCATAAGTAGCTGTGAAATTCTACTGATTTTGTACAAAACGGAGTAAACCAATATATTTACATGTTCAACTAAACCATACATAAATTATACTATAGGCGGTTCGGGATAAAGTGAGCACTCATAAAAGCCCTGCTAAAGTTCTATTTTCAGCCATTTTTATCTTTCCGCACGTAACGGCTATCGATGGGAAATGTCTAACCTCTCTGGATACGTCAGTTGATGCTTTCGCGTGTAAGTTAAATTGTGCAGTCCGTAGGTACCTGTACAGTTTGACAAAAAAGTTTATTAATTATATAAAACACAATTACGTCGATATTGGTTGATTTTATTTCAGCATTGTTGTATTTAAATAGGAAAATACATGGAACTATATTCCGTAATTTCGCTGCCAACCACACGAGTAGTAAGAGGACTTTAGTTAATGTTGAATTATATGCTGTAATGAGTAGTGATTCTTTTCAAAGGTTAAATTTTTAGTGCTCACTTTGTTCCGTACAACCTAAAGATTTAAAAATACAGTACTTATATTATTAGCATATTTTGAGGGCGCCTCAAAATGATTGAAAATGCCATTTTCTGGTGAGTAAAAATTCCTACATGATTCACAAAATCAGAAACGCATAAGCATTCGTTTGGCTTCATGCCATATTTTTCACAAATAAAATGTGTGGTCGTCGCTCCACGCATATAAAAAGGTACGTGGACACCTGTATCGCCCATACAGCTTAATTTTTGCTGCCTCCAGCTCATAAAAATGCGTCACTCGAGAAATATACTTAAAGCGGCCGCCTACCTCACGCTTCAAATGCTTTTCAGTGTGTTCGTAAACAGGTATTTTCTACGAATATATTCCACGTGTGCCCATTGTGCCCACGTACGGAAAGAAAACAAACTTTAGATAAGGTCGGAACCTCATTGTTAAGGCACTATGATAATCAAAAACACTGTTTCTAAGCTCTCCAGCATGGCTAAAAACGGCCTTTTCGTACTGCTGTACTTAAAAATGTACTAACGAGATGTATGTGAAACTCAGATTGCGATGTGCACTGAACTTTGCTTCATACTTTCCATCAATAAAATTATATGGTCACCGCTTGAGGGCGTGGTACATAATTCAACGCTAAAAGCATTAATCTATAACTGTAGGTTTCTTGAAGCCAATTTGCGGAAATTAAACAATAGCAATCCTAGACAATAGTTTTAGCCAACGTTTCAAACAAAATTGTTTCCAGCGTTACGAATTTCTGAGGCCCAATCTCTGACGCCGGAACCTCGTGCATTTAACTGCGGTGCAAGAGATCACGCGTAACGAATGAGTAATGTTGGATAAATATTCACTCTTAAAGTTGGCAAATACCATTATCTAGGATTGTCATTGAGTATTTTATCCATATTGGCTTCGAAAAAAGCGTAGAAATCAATTGATGTTTTCAGCGTTTATTTATCTACCACGCACTCTTAATGTCCCATACTAAAATAGTTCGGCGGAAATCTTGCACGCTATTTCTGAGCTTGACTCGTTGAGGCGATGCGGCATTTGATGTGCGTTTCAAGGTCACTCTTATGTATCCGTCATTTCTGAGCCTATAACGAGCAGGTATGCGGCGTCCTTAAGGAGAAGTGTTAGACAATTTTTACGTATTTTCTCTTTTTGAGCCATAACGTTTAATCAAGTCGTATTGTCAAAATGTTCTCTTCGACAAGTATAGAACGTATTCATGGTAAACTGCCTGACATAAATATTAATGGAATCTTTCATTAATTTGTCATGCAGAATTACTGCAAGAAAATTCTTGAAAATAAACATACAATTCCCTTACAATGATTCCGCACGACAAAATTAATGAAATATTCCTTTATGTCAAGTAGATTACCAAGATGAATATATTCTGTGCTTAGTCGAAGATAAAATTTTGATAATTAAATTTCAAATAATGTTATGGCTGAAAACTGTTAATACAATTAAATTGTCTAACACTCCCCCTTTAGACAGCCCCCTATGGATGAACGTATTTTAAGCGTTTGATGCCTAGAAGTGTGTAAGTTTCGTTTTGTTTTACGCGGATTCTTTATTGCCAAACAAAATACACCATGGTGTCACGAACTATACATATTGACCTATTTTTCGACGTAGTCGCTACCGACGTTGAAACACTTGTCATAGCGTGCAATCAGTTTGTAGAAACCACTCTGATATACCGTATAACTCGGTGTCTTGCGGTACAAGGAATTGTCGCACAGCAGCTCCACCTCAGCATTGTTGCGCAAGTGACGTCCAGAGAGTGCGGCTTACAATGCAGGGAACACGTGACAGTCTAATGGGGCAAGATCTGGGCTGGGTTATCCAGTGTCTCCCATTGCTATGACAAATGTCTCAATGTCGGTGGCGATTATCTCGGAAAATAGTGCAAGGTGTATAGTTCGTGATACCTCGTGTATTTTGTTTGGCAATAAAGTTTTAATGTGGAAAAATAAACGAAACTAAATTTCCGAACACCCCTCGTAAAAACTGGTACAAAACCAGGACAGGTTCTGTTACCAAAAATATACGATTATATTTAGTCGGAAAGTTAACACCGAGAGTGCAACATTTTGCCTTGAGACGTTTGAATAGTTGCCCGAGCAGAGTTTACAAGAGCCCAATAATTCAATAGACCCTGAATTGCTTGCAAGTGTTTTTGTTGAAGTGAATTATAAATAATAACAATTAGACCTCGGTTTAGTTGCTAAGTAACCCTCATTTCTAAAGAAAAGAAACACTTCCGGAATGTTGTGAAGTCGTTACAAATCGTACATCGCGTACACAAACATCGGTTAACTACCTCGACCACAGTCTAAATGCACTGCTGACTGTTATTCGAACTTCCAAGTCGGAAATGCAAAACAAGAAAACAACACAATGACAACTTTAGAATATTGGAAAAGTGTTCCATATTCAACAGTTTTTGAACAGTAACCCGGTCTTGTGACGGAAAAACCGGCCCAACCCCGGCAGGTTACGTAATACAACCGACGCCACGCCAGCCGACAAATGCTATGTTGGCTACCGCAGGGCCATTTTATGAGAATGTGAGGCCCGGACATCATAAATCGAATGACCCCCCCTTTTTTTCCCTGTTTTTTTTTTTTTCATTTTTTAGATGCAGTGATAATATTTAAGGTATGGCACAATTATCTACGTACTGACGTGTAGTCACTAATATAAACTATTTACAAGTACCACAATAAAATGCATTCAGTTCCCACATAAATATTAGAGATGTACAGAGTGTCCAGAAATGGCCGTATAATGAGCACACCATATGAATCCTGGACTGAATTGAAGACGAAAATGTTGGTGGCAAAATGTACGATAATTTTCTTCGTGCACAATGTGGCAACACAGCACCGAGTTACACCCCTCTTGCGCTCCACAGATACTAGACTGCCACTGTTCGGGCCGTCATATGAGCGCAAGAAGGTACTTACTCCCGTGCTGTGTTGCCACATTTTGCTCGAAAGAACGTTATCGTACAGCATTTTGCCACAAACCTTTTCGTCTCCAATTTAGTCCAGGATTCATGTGGTTTGCTTATTAAACGGCCGTTTCTGGACATTTTGTATATGCGAGCAAAGCAAAAATAATAAAAGTTACTAAAATGCCCCTCTACCCCTCCCCAGTCCCCCTTTTTTTTTTATAGACGCGGCCCTAGGGGCCGATTGAATATCGCCACCTGCTATTTGCACCGACGCAGCGCAACGCAAGTGCAGAGCAAGTTAAATGCTTCTTAAATGGCGTTCCTTGAGTATATAATTCCAATGCAGCGCAAGCAGACGCAAGGTAGGTGCAAATTTTGCGTTGCACCTATAAAAGGCGGTATTTAATCGCCCCTGGGCTGCCGTGGTGTGTTTATACGTGCTCGCAATGTTGGGTCATCTCTCCTAGTATCTTTGTACTTTCAAAAATATTGCATTACCCTAGTATTACTTTATTAATTTAGTACCTTCTCTTGCATTAAATAATTTAGTATTAAAATTGAAAATGTTATGAACATTTAATCACCAAATACACTGCAGTTGAACAGCCAATAGGACACCGAAGAGAGTGTGCTTTTTTCGTGGCGCAGTAGGTAAGGTTGGTAAGTTTTTTGTCGCTGAAGTTGGTAATATGACGTGGTAGAAACGTTTCCGGGTGTGGAGAGGTTTGTGAAGGCCATGTTGTGGCTTCCTCACTCTTCAGCTGCCACAGAATTGTTATCTACTGTAACTGTAAAAAACCAATGATAAACAGAATGGTAAAAAAAAAATTAAATATTCAATTACTATTGATTTCATTACCCGAACAACTTCTTGCATTAGCAAAGGCGGCGAAAGAGTAACACCAAGGCAAGTAAGCAGCTTGAAATCTAAAAATGTGAAGGGACACCATGGACGTAAAAAATACGTACTAAACTGTTTTATAAAAAGTAACAAGTGAATGGCATGGTTGTCAAATATTTTCAGTAAATAATTATTTCCGTCTTGCATAACGAACTTAATGGTAAACATATTTGAAATAATGTTACAAAAGTTTGTTTCTTCATTTATTTGATATAGTATTTTATTGAAATAAGCGTCTTAAGAAAAACTAGTTCCGATTTCCCAGGACTAGTACATTTCTGAGATAATTCTAGTTTCTTAAAATTTTTCTGGGTGGAGACCCTGTGCGTGGACGATGCGACGTTTCGAGGAGTGTGGTCAAATGACGTGATATTTCAGTGATCTGGGAATGTGCACTAGAATATCAATAGGAGAATTTTCGAACACAACCTCTCGAAAACTTATTGGAAATAAAACTAAGGACATTGAAAGAATTAGTCAAAGAAGTTATCTTGTGCTTCAAAGTGTTCACACAATTCAACTAGACGTCAGCTGATATTTTTGCCCGGTGAGGTGTTCTTATGATCCGTAGTTTTTGCGGAATGGCAATACCTATAAAGCTATTTCATTGTTTTTTGTACTTACCCACATTAAAATCCAACTCTCCTACTAACATAAAGTTAATGACATCCTAGGTGTGCAATCTTTTATTCTTAGATGTAGATGTTGGGTACTCACATACGCGTCATATTACAGAAGTGCAGTTTGAAACCGGAGACATTAGAATAAAGGCAAATACGCTTCATCAGGCAGATATATCAACATATAAAAAAATATATTTGGAACATGTATAACAATAAAAACACACAACTCCAAAATAGGTAAATTACACAGCATAGTCAGAAGAACACGCAAGGATGGCTACAGAAAATAGGGAACTATCACTTCTGTTCACTTAATATGACGTGCCTTTTCACAAAGGGTTTTTAAATTCCGACTATGCTTTATAGCGTCAATTAAATTGTTAAAAAAAATTGAGTTATTTTATTACTTTCATGTGTTATAACACGGACTAAATAAATAGTCACGTTCTGCGAGGGAACAAATATAGTAAATAAAAACGTGAGTGAATTCAACTGGCTCCATGAGAAATTAGATCAAGTGAGGTGCTTTGAATGTTTAATGTCACACATTATTTTTACTGTAAAAATAATGAAAACAATTTATATTTTTCTCTCTGCACCAGCTTTTTCTCTATCTGTGATTAATATAAACGCATGTAGTTATAGCCCATAAATTAATCAGATTGTACGTTCTGAGAATAAAGCATAGTTAAAAACAGCTCAAAAATTGATAGTCAACGTAACTTCCTTATCCAATAACATGTAGGTTGTTTTGACTATTTTGATTTGTCCGTGTCTGTGAAGTTTAAGGGGTATGGAAAGGTAATATGTCAAGCGGACGACTGAAATACTCAATCGTCAATAAAATCTGAACTACTCGTCGAAATTTTATGAAATTTTTTGCCGAGCGGATATTTTATCAGTGGACGTTTATTTATGTAGAACTTATATAGAAATTGCGCTCCACAGATATCTTACTGCTACTGTTCTGACCTGCGTATTATTGGTCCAGGTTAAAATCCCGAACAGTCCAAACATGATTCTATGTTTACTTGACTTAACATACATGAAATAATACTCGGTTGTGGAACGTAAGAAGGGACTATCTCTGTACAGTGTTGCCACATTACGCACGTAAAATGTCATCGTACAACATTTTGCCACCTGTATTTTCGTCTCCAATTTAGCCCAGGATTCTCGTGGCGTGCTTGTAAGGCGTTTGTTCCTGGACATCCTGTATTTTGCCATATATGTACACATATATTTGTTGGTTTTGGAAGCTGATATAACCAGGTGTATCATTAGAAAGCAATACCGGAGTAATCTTCGAGAAGAATAACTGAAATCGAGCGTCTTTCGTTTAGAGACGATAAGGCTAGTGATTAGCGAGCGAGAATCGACTTTAAGGGTGTTCAAGTGCGATAAAATCATAATTTTATATCTTTATGAAAAAGTGTTAGTTTTGTAGACGATACTTGTGAGTAAAGTTTCCTCTTACAAAACAATTTTAGCTTTCATAGTTTCCTCATAACCGTGCGACAAAGTCAACATTTGCTTGTTCTACTGCCATGCAAATAGTGAAAACCAACTGACCTACTTGGATAAAATAATTCATGGTGATATTACATTCCATGAGCTATGCAATAAAGAATTTAAAAAACCATTACGTAATATTTTGAATTGGAAAAAAATCGCAAAAGTACAAGAAAAAAGTTGAAAATTCAGCAATTTTTAAAAATGCAAAAAGGGTTCACGGGATTTTATAAAGATTATTCATTACTTAGCACGTGGCATGTTAATTCACTGTGAATTATTTCACTAACGCAAGTCAATTGGTTTTCACTATTTGCATGGAGCAGAACATGCAAATTTCGACTTTGAAACACCGTTATGAGAAAAATATGCGAGTTAAAATTGTTTCATAAAAGGAAACAGTACTCACAAGTATCGTATATAAAACTAACACTATTTCATTTAAATATACAAATATGATTTTATCGCACTTGAACACTCTTAAGAGGGCGTGGTTCATAATTCAACGTAAAAATCATTAATCTTTAACTGTAGGTTTCTTGAAGCCAATTTGCGGAAATTAAACAATAGCAATCCTAGACAATATTTTAAGCCAACGTTTTAAACAGAATTGTTTCCAGTGTTACAAACTTCTGAGGCACAATCTCTGACGCCGGAACATCGTGCATTTAACTGCGGAGCAAGGTATCTGGCGTAACGAATGAGTAGAGATGATGGTATATCGCGAAAATGTTTTGTGCCAACATAGCCTTGAAAACACTGACACAAGGTAGCTGTCTATAGACCAATAACGTGCATCAAATATTAAAATAGCGGTATTCTTATTGGCTTAGTCAAATAGGGCAGTAGCTTCGCGTACAAGGAAAAGCCAGTAATCTTTTGAAGAGCTGAACGTACGTTGAAGCCTAGGAAATAGTCAAGTTTTCCCGCGATAAACCATCATCTCTACGAATGAGTAATTATGGATAAATTTTTGCTCATAAAGTTGGCAAATACAATTATCTAGGATTGCCATTGAGTATTTTATCCATACTGGCTTCGAAAAAAGCGTAGAAATCAACTGATGTTTTCAGCGTTTATTTATCTACCAGGCTCCCAGGTACCAAGCGCGCTCGTTGTGTTATGATTAGAGACGTGAAAAGTTCGCGTTTTCTTTTAGGCGCAAGCTAGAGTTCCAGCAACTATAGGCCTGTATCACGTTCATAATTGGCCGCTGACTTACTCGACACTTCCTGGAAGTTGCTGAGCCAATGATAATGTGTAACTGAACACAGGCCCACTTTCACTGTCAGCGAGCAGATAATAAACAGCTGCTGTGTACTTGAGTGCACGTATATTCTTAGAGGATAGCCTACACGTCAGCGAACCCGCGAATTTTTCCCGTCTCTAGTTATGATGCGATGCTACAAAGTTAAAAAACAGGGACATCATTGCTAGAGCCACGATTTTATGGCGAAAAGATTTTTGCAACATTTGGTTTCGATGCGTCATGTGCACACCTGCAGCTCTGCTACATCGTCTGTGGTTGGATGATTTTACCCTCACTTGCTTTGGCAAATTATAGACGTAGAGACTCACAATAATCTTATTCTGATTGGTGCAGTCAAATGAGAAACGTGTCTGAAGAAAGACACGCTGCCAATAACCTTGAAACAGAACTGCCGATATGCACGTGAGTCACTGAAACAAAGTGGGGCAAAAATCTTTTCGCGACAAAATCGTGGCCCTATCATTGCGTATTTGTGTTTTTTTTATTTCCTATCATGGCATGTTAGAAATGGTGGAGTATGGCGAACATTTCTTGTGTGCCAATTATATCCTTAGAAAAACGCTGCTTTACTTGCAACGTGTGCATGATTGGATGATTGATAACTGTCCGACACGACATGGCTGTCTACAGATCAATCCCTGATGTGATGTCACATTAACACCGGCAGAATTCTCATTGATTGGCTATGTCAAATACGGTAATCGTTTTACTTACAGCCTCTTAAAACACTGCTATCGACAAGCTCAACTTCGAAACCTAATGAGCTCAGTCAAGTTTTCGCGCGACAACTCCCCATCTCTAGGAAATTTACATGACATTGGTACGAGTCCGTCGATTTTAACTAAGTGCAAATAAAAATAATATTTATATATACATAAATACCTCGGAGGCTGACAGTGTCACAAAAAAAAACATATTTTTCAGGTAAGCAGTTTGAAGTGTGATTCACTAGTGATTTCACCTATTTAATACCTACATATGTGTTTTTTTTTCCATAATACGGACTTGTGCTGTATGCCACAAGAAATCTTTATGTTAAAACGTGCATTTTGAGAAAATGTGTACATAGTGTCTTGTGCCTCCGAGGTACATGCATGCATATACACACGCCGTACACTAGCTGTAGAAATTACGTTCAAGTGCAGTGGTAATTTCGGAGGAAATAGAACATAGGCCTAGGCGAATGCCGGAGTGTTTGGATTTTCTTGAGGGAATTTTCTCGTGCAGTCAAATCAACTCAACTGTACAGAAACCCTCGTCGAATGGTAAGAAAAGTGGAGTTTCTAGCCGATAGGTGACCAATTAGTCCGTATATTTAGGGAACTGTCGGAAATAATTTCCTCGAGACAAGACTCGGACGCAGCAGCAATTCACAGCTCGACAGTTGAACTTGCCGTGTGCCGTGGGACGCTATCTGACGAGGCCGGAACAAAGCGGACACGGTAATGAAGCAACTTCGATTCAAGGAACAATGAGAGGAAGTGTTTGAGGCCGCAGCCCTGGCATTACACGCCCGAACTAACACCATCTCTCCCTTCCACCATCCGCTCAGCTTCCACGATTGTCGGGCGGGCGAGAGGAGGAGAGCCGCAGGGATGGCAGCCCTTGTTTACACCGTCCCATTCAGTTCGCTGGAACAAGAGTAGCCTTCAGATGCGAGGTGGCGCGCAGCGAACAAAACACAACCCACCTAGCCTGCATTCTTCGAGATACTACCAATTCGGCTTTGTTCGATTCATTGGTGCGAAAGAGACAAATATGAAGGTATAGGCTGAGCACGGTAAAATGAGCACTTTTAAAGACCGTCTTGTCTAAACATAATAATAAAACACATTTTAACGAAACCGTAGACGGCAGTCTATGTATGATAAAGTCTATCCCGCGAGGCGACTATTGATGGCCGACTGTACAATCTTTTACTGTGGAATCTAATGCGGGAAAACATTTACTACGAAAATATGTCGTACATAAAAAACTTGTTTTATACTTAAAGTTCCTCGAAACTCAAAATGTAAACACTGCAAACATTTTTTGTTATCGTACATGAGAAGGCATACAAAACACAAAAGTAAATAACAGGAAATTTCCGAATATTTAAATTATTATTATTGCTATTATTATTATACGTTGAAACATTCTGTAGTTAAGCTAACAAATGAAACAGAGGTAGGGTACTTGAAAATATGAGTTATTAACTTAAAAAAAAAAAAAAAAAAAAAAAATTTCAAATGTAGGATGGTATCATAGTGCATAACACTATTAGACTATATTCGGAGGTGTTCAGTTATTTTAAATGATATCGCTTTTGGACGAAAACCATTTTCCGCATTGAGAAGAGGAGGATGTTGCTATTGCTACATAAATAAAAATGCAGGATTTTTTTTTTTTTTTTAGTTTTTTTCTGGAGTTTTTAAAATTAAAATACTTATTTGTTCATAGTTTTCACTGTGTTACAAAACAAGAGAATGACAAAAGATACGTGAGTGATGGAATATACGTAAGTTTAACATGTATATCGTGGGTTTAATGCCACAACTAGATAACTAGGTAGCTGGAGATATTTAATTGTAACATTGAAAATTGCTTTTGCCATACACAGTCATTTGCAGAAATGCACATTTGTGTTGCAACAGTATTCCTAATTAACACATTTATAAATATCCACAAATCAACAGGAACAATCATAAGGGTAGTGTAGACATGTGCAGATAACTTAAACTTGAAAAAATTAAGTTGCCTAATTCTTGCACTGAGCTGACTATATATTCCTATCCTTACTCTCGTTCGGGCTCCGAGGTAGGCAGCACCCTAAAGACGCTTGAGTGCTCAAAATCTTGGATATATTGGTATTTAGTCTTATTTTATAACTTTATTTAATCTAATTGCTACTGTTTATTTTTTCAACTTCTCATTGAACTCTGTTAATCTAGTTTGTATTAGTACCTATATGCGATGTCTTTACTTTTTTTACTTTTATGTTGTTCACATTTAAATTTAATTATCATGCTGTCTTAAGGAGTATTGAGACCTACCCCCTTGGATTTATCTGTTTCTTCTCGATAACTTCTGTTCCAGTCGATGTATCAAAATTGTTGTCACGACAAGGCATAGATGCAAACGTAATCGATTTTCTGTAACAGTTGGAACCATAATATATTAATTATTTTGCAACGGGAAACAGCTTAAAATGAAAAATTGCTTTATTTACGGGAGCGACTACAGAGGCCGCAACATTAACAGAAACAATGCCATATGGATTCCAAATAGTGAATGAAACAATAAACTATGCCTAGGGACCCCTGTTTTTCGCGAAAAGATTTTTGCCTCACTTTGTTTCGGTGCCTTGCGTACACATCTGCAGTTCTGCTTCGTGGTCAGTGATTGGATATTTTAGCTCTCACGAGCCTTGGGCTTCTTCCGGCAAATAACGGACATGTGGGGTTGAATGAATGTTATTGTAATTGGCTCAGTCAAATGAGTTACGGCTCTACACATAGACGCGCCGCCAATAACTGCAGGTGTGCACGTAAGTCACTGAAACAAACTGTGGCAAAATTCTTTCCGCGAAAAACACGGGTCCCTAAATATGCCTTGTCAGCGTGAAAAAAGTACAGCAATGTGTATATTCCCTGATTTATAAGAAATGCCGTAAAACCGATCTGACAGGGATCAATCCCCCTTAATTCTCTCATGATACATCGCTAGTTCATTATTGCTTTTTAATTTTAGTATTACCTTAGAATTAAGTTTGAAATGTCATAAAATAATTGTAAACTGTGGACGGAAATTTTTATGGTCCAGTGTAAGACAAGGCGACATCGCCTTAACTGCGCCATTAATAAAGTCGCATTAGTATTATATTATTATTAATTACACGTTTCAAATGGGAGGTAATGTGCGGGGAAATACTTTTTTTTTTTTACCAAAACCATCCCACATGTACATACTGAGCCAATATACGAAAAGAAAACACACTGCAGGCAAGGTAGGAACGTCGATGTTGACACGCCATGCTGTAAAAAAACCGCAGATGCGAGGAGTTTAGTACCGCATATTGTATTAACTGTTATTGTAGTTTCCAAACTTTACAAACTCGTCCTTCCATACAGATTTTTTTTTTTTTTTTTTGTATTTTAAACTAACAAACACTAACATGAACTAACATAAACGGCCACAGAGACCGTGTAAAGGAGGGAGGGGGGCAGCCCGAATATTTCCGATGATTGCCGAATGTGTGGCACAGTCTCAGTGGCTAGACAAAACTGTACTACGACACGTCACGCTAATTTCTCGGCACGAGAAGGAAAGTGGGAGGAAGACAAGGTCAAGACGCGCGTACTTGTGCGCAGGAATGTTCGTGGCGTCACGCATCCTGTACGTCACAGAATATCTGCTTTATCAGAAGCAACGACATAAGGAGGCTTCTTCATTGTTGTTATCGTCCCAGCTCTCGGGACGCACACGAGTGTAAGCAAAGCCACGTTTTCATACACTGGTTTTTGTGTGTAACCACTTCCATTGATAAGAGTTTCTGCAATAAGTTCGTACATTAGTTTAATAGGTTTCCTAGCGTGGTCTGCCAGTTTTACTAACCCAATGAAAGTGCGCCTTTTTTCGTTAGCAGCGAAATGGCTGGAAGGACTGTTGTTAGTGGCTGTGACCTCTCGAGCGATAAGTGGCAGTAAACAAGCATTTTGTTTTGAAAGGCACTCCGGAAATAAATAAACATTAACTCATTGTCTGTAAAACCGTAACGATCACTGCCCAATATCACACTGGGGTTATACCCGCCGATTACTTACTTTCTACGATAAAAGTGATCTCATTGCTTTCATTGGTGTGTACCTACTTCTGATATAATACCCTTACATACTCTCGTTAAAAAAAACTATAATATTTAAAAAAATATCATCTCTCTTAAATATAAACACATGGCGGCTTTTTTTGTTGCTACAAGTTGTACTTTACCTCGATGAGGACGGCAGAAATGGCAGCCATTTCTGGCAAAAAATAGCATCTACTTCCGATAAATGTAACATCCGCAAGTAGAAAACTAACAGACCTGGCACATAACTCGCAGACCACGCGAACAATCCTAGTATTTAGACACGGTAAATATGTGAAAACTCCATAGAATTACTAGCTATTATCAAAAATGACTTTTTTTTCATTTCATAACTGTTTTTATAGCAGCTCTTGGGGTGCACAAAACCACGTTATGTTTGATATATAAGCTTATATAACAGCTTGTAATTTGTTTGAATCTTAATTACATATTTAGAAATGGTAAATTTGACGATATTTGCGTGTCGATTCCTCACAACTTTTGGAACTAGACCATCTAAATTCCACTATCACCAAACGGTCACGTGGCATCTCCGAAACCCTGATAACCCAAAGAGGAAACTAGTTCGCTCAAAACCACACTATAGTCGCTTCCTTAGAGTAAATATAGGGTAGAGGGAGTATTCTCTATACATCTGCGTACGAAATTGTGTGTTCAACATGTGTCACGTGACTTTAGTGAAATATGCGCGGGAGATTTGAAATAATATTGAGGGGCAAGATAATAATTACTTAGTAATCGCATATATGTTGTGTTATTTTGGTATCTTATGAACACATTAACTGAGGAGAACATACTATCATATTATCGCATAGTATAATTGCGTAGAAATTTCAGAACGACAAATGTAAACAATGTTTGCCACGTTACTGTTTTCCTTAACTCAGCTGTTTTTAGTAAAAAAAATATTAACTATATACTTACTATAAGATTTTGAACCGAGATCTTGGTGACACCACATGACTATATATTCTGGAAGGTAAGCCATGAGTTTCAAACAACACGACTGCATAAATAAACGACACCAAGTTCTCGAGACCATGTTGGACACACATTTGTGACGTCATGCTCTCTCTACTATGTATTACATCTATGGTCACGTCTGTTATTTATTCTGTGGCTAAGTGAGGTTCTCACATAGACGTGTTATGTCTGAGAACGCCGACGAACACCTGAGGCGAGGTGACTCACACCAGACGAGGAAGGAAGGCGCAGTTTTGTGGTTCCTAAAGGACGCATTCCATTTACTGTTGTGGTTACTAACCAATAATAGGACAAATGGAAAGACGTCTGTACTGTGCGATCTGAGCTCAAACGGAACACTAATCACAGGTTGGCAGTAGGAATATTGCATGCCAAAAAACTTTATTAACACTCGACAAAAATGCTTAATATTTACATTAAAGTTACAATTATTTTTGAGTCCGTAATAAACTTTATCCTACAAATTAATTGTAAAACGAAATATCAAACACATAGTAAGAAAACATTTAACTATATACTGCTTGACAAACCTAAGTGTAGCCCCAGGTAGGGGAGGTAAGAGCGCTAGTGTCCCCAGGTCGACGTGTGAAGACAGTGGAGGGGAATGTCTTGGAGTCATTCCCGTACACTCCATTCAAATTGTAAGCGACCATCTGTAGTAGGTCTAATAGGCCTGTGAAACCCATGAAATGAAGGTGTCTGTAGGTGTCAATGATATACCTTGTAGATGCGCGGTTCAAAACGACATGACGGGAGCCGATTAAATGTCGTTTTTTATAGGTGCAACGCAAAATTTGCACCTGCGCTGCATCTAGTTGCACTGCATAGGAATTAAATACTCACGTAATGCCATAGAAAACCAGTTTAGCTTGCTCTACACTTGCATTGCGCTGCGCCGGTGCAAATAGCAGGTGGTGATATTTAATCGGCCCCCATGGACAACTAACTACACATTGGTTGTCACTTTTCAGCTGACGAGACTGTACGCATTGCTTGTCGCGACGGCCAGGCTACTTGCTCGCTATTGGCTGAGAGGGTATAGCTGGTCTAAGGAGAGTAGGAGGGTGAGGTATGTGTGAGAAGGGGACGGCTGTAGTTCACATATTCTCCGAGGACACACTTAGGTTTGTCGAGCAATACTGGCAAAAACCGCATCTGTATCATTTGCAATGTTCCAGTGATAACACTAACTCCTTACTCGTTCTTGCACTATCTAGATCTTCTACACATAGCAACAAAACAATAATTTAACGGTTTTGTTCATTATATATTTCCGCCATACTTTATGCTTTAACTGAGACAGTCTGACTACATGCACGCCAGTAGATTTCAGTAGTAAGTGACGAGATATTTAGTCATTTTATTATTCGTAAGTTACTAGCCTCTTCATATAAAGGAACACTTGCCAGTGATCTCAGACGTAGCCAGCCGCAAATGGAACGCGACCTAGGAATTGAACAGTCATGTTCATTCCCATTTACACTGTTAAGGTCACGCGGTCTACACTTGTCAGTGGTCAGCCGTTATATGTGGGTTCTTTGTGCGAGTCGAAAAACATTTGAAGTCAGCGTTTGATAAATATCACTCTTCCTTTGTAGAAAACACTTATTTTTGTCAAGCATAACAATAATCAGGGGAAGTAACTGAAAATGTATTATTATAGCAGCATTACATCTTACAGCTCCATGTAAATTTTGGTTCGTCATTGTTAATAAGTACTTTATGGTTTTAAATAAAAGGCAAATGTTATTTTTTGTCAACGAAACTACTTATAACGAGCATTACATTTTCATACCTACGAAAAAACAAACACTTCCAACCGTGACACTATAGATTTAAATATTAAGGGCTGTCTTGTGCGTGAGAGGCTCAGAAGCGACGGTGCTATAAGGGTGGACTTAAAATGCATATCAAATGCCGCAACGCCACAACGAGTCAAGTAATTATTGAACTCGAATTTTTTTACTGTGGTGCTTTAAGCGGTGACCAATATTGACCATGATTTTATTGGTAGAAAATCTGTAGCAAAGTTTAATGCACGTTTGTAACTGTGTTTTGTATACATTCGGTTAGTATATTTAGAAGTACAGTAGTCTAAAAAGACCGTTATTAGCAATGTTGAAGGACTTAGATACAGTGTCTTAATGAGAATGTTGTATTAACAATTTCATTCCGCCCTTGTCCGAAGTGTGTTTTCTTTCCGTACGTTGGCCCAATGGGTACATGTGGAATAGTTTCGTAAAAAAAGTACTTCCCCGCACATTACAACGCATTTTATCGCGTGGTAGGTGGCACTCTTAAGGACGGTAATTCGAAAATTGAATTGTGATCTAAGAGATAAAATTTTATGACATATTTAATTTATAGAAATTATAGATATGTACTGTGCTTATTAGTAACATGACAATGCTTATGTTAACAATATGCTGAAAAGGGGCTCAACTAAAAAGAGCTAAATTTACTATGGACTACCTGGAGCAAACATATTAAGACAGCCGTGTCGGAAATTGGGATTTTGAAAGAAACACACACGGCAATATGTTAAGTTGTGAATTTTACACGAAACACGCATGTATTCATATAATGTTAGAAAAAGTGTGTTTTTATAAATGAGGTATTACATTTGTGATATGTTTTATTTTAATGTCAGTCAGCTATATTGAGTTATTTTTCCCGGATATATTATTTCTACTTTCACTTCTTTCGGCGACTAGGATATTTCAGACAATGGCAAAAATGGCTTAAACATCATGGGTTGGTACGGGAAGACCTAATAACGTGGCCACGAACCTAAAATATGTTGTAATTTTAATTATTCGAAGTCTTGGTAGAACGTAATACTAAGGTACCTGTACCGAATATGGCCCGCTTGAGGTTCACAAATCATGTGTACATAAGTCATTAATTATATCACTAATATAACATATGGATGATGTAAGACAGATATTTATGGATGGTGTATGGTCATACTAAAAGACTAGTGTGTATAGACCCCACATAGATCTCGGCATTACCACACAATAGCGACTAGTAGGCCATATTGAGAACTGGGCCATATTCGGTATAAGTACCTTAGTACAAACACTCCCAAACTTTCGTCAGTGTCATATATAGTAGCCGGGGGGGGAGGGGGAATTTGCCCCGCGCGGCATATCAGAGGGGCGGCAGGCTGGCCAGGCATTGTTTGAGAAAGTTAGGATAGAAAGATAATAGCCGCCTAGAAGAAGTTAATTGTTAATATCGAAAATGTATTCAAATTTCGGCTGAGAGAAAAGCAACTAATGTTATTTTGTAACGTAGAGTGTCGTGTTGTAATGTGTATTTACAATATTTATGTGTATGCCAACACGTAAAAATTAAAATGAAATAACGAGTTTAATTTCATGAAATAATCTTCAAGTACAGATTTTTCACGTAGCAAAAATTCATTTTCTAAATTGCTCACACGAAATTAATATTGCAGCAGTATTAACTATTCTACCCAATATTTTACTTGTCTTGCCATAACATTCGAAAAAAAAAAAACTAATTTAGAGAGAGAGCGGCATAAGCCGTCTTTGCCCCCCTTACAAAGTGGTCGGGATTCAGTAAATAAAACTTAAGAGTAGGTTCAAAATCGAGTGCAAATAGCCACCAAGAATTAAATGTGCTACAAATCTAAATCTTAAATTGAATAAAAAATTGTTTTTAACGTAAAATAAATTTCTTGTTTGTGAGGGACATCAAAAACTGAGCGAAAGAGGGAATGTACAGAGTATAGGCCAAAGGATGAAAGTAAGCTACAATATATATAATTCTTATTTTTAGATAAAATACCTGCAAGATGTCCTTTATGACTTTAACCGCTAGCGACTTGCGCAGCGGTGCTTCCAACGAAAATGTATTCATCTTAATGTTTCAGTTCTGCTAGAGCATTTTGTCATATACGTCGGCAAAGAAGTCGCGTGTGATCTGTTTTGTGTCTACCTTGAATGCAAGCAGAGTGTAAATTTAGCCTCACCAGGCAGGCTTTCAACGTCAGGGGGGAAGAGGGAAGGATGGCTGCTCTTCGGTGACATATGACCTGTAATAGCAGTGTTCTGGCAGACGTAGTAATGCGCTGTACGAGAGATATTGTGTTCCGTCAGCCGCCCTATTGTGTCGTGCCTTATAAACACCGTTTCTGAACCATAATGGCCGTGGCTGATAGCGCGTGAAGAACGTCGCTTGTTAAATGACGCGTCTAGAGATGCTTTGCGAACAAAAGCCTTGCTCGAGAGGCGAGTCGAGGGAGCCTCCTCCTGTTTGGTTAGTGGGCAAGTGTGATAAGGGCTATTTTCGTCCCCTTGGATCTAATGCACCGCATCTCTTACGACCGTACCTCTCCATTCATACATTTCTGACGCTTTTATTTCGTTACTGGCGAGTCCCTATTTGACTGGGCCAAAGATAATTCTGGTGCACTACTACTGGACGTCTGTGACTCGTCTGTAACCGTCGGCCAATACTACACGACGCAGGACGCTACACTGATTTGCAGAATACGCTAGCAGAAAACTTTCTCGCGACTTTCCACCATCTCTAGACATGATGTATGGAGCAGCCATGGAATGAAGGGCAGTGGAAACGGGAGCTTCCCGAGAAAACCCGCCGACCAGCGGCATCGTCCGTCACGAATCCCACATGCGGAAATCCGGGTGGACTTCACTGGGAATTGAAACCGGATCGCCTTGGTGGGAGGCAGTGCCCAAGCCTCAATTGAAGTTCTGACCAATTAGAATGCCGTAAGAATAATATGTCTTACTCTACACGAATTTTGCGGTTAATATGTTGTACAACTTAGTAAAACAAATGCTACGACTAAAAATAAGCTTTTCATTCCAACTATTAAATACCTAGTATCTACTTCAATGATGGAAGGGAATTACAAAGTTAATTAATATATATTGTATTTTAACCGGATCGAAAACAGGGACTCAAGAAATGGTGCTTTGGCGCCACAAGACTTGTGACGTCATGACCCTCTTACTGCCATTTGAGATTTAGATGACCTTGACCTTGACATCGTGGGACATAGATTTTAACATTTTCCGAAATGTACAGAATTTCCGCTCAAATCCATAGTATTTTACCAAAACTTCTCAAACTTCTCGCGAAAATTCTTGAGTTTCTTTCGAAAGCAACGTGTTTTTCCCAGTGATTAACTATTTGACTAACTTCTCTTCAAGGGTTCGCCGTATTTATTGATTTTTCCTGTAAAAACCTCTACCATCGAGTGGCTAAAATGTCACATGCATAATATGTACACAGACACATTAAAATATCGTAAGTGTGTCTCGTGTTAGCGTATTTATTTTAAAACAATGAAACATTCTGTGCCCTGTATCATTATGGACGACAGTTATGTTTACATATAAACCACTAACATTGATTGGTGGCACACCAGAGCTAGTATTGGTCCAGTCAATTGAGGACACACACGCGTACTTCTTCAGTAGCCACCGCCGTGGGCGGTTCAGTTTTTTTGTATCCTGTGTCTGGAATTTTGGACACGTTATGTTTTTTGCGCTGTTCTTGAATCTTCTAGAATTTTCGTGTTGTCTTGATTATTGAGTATTTTTTAATTTCTGTGTTATAGATTCTTGATTATTGTTGTTGGCCGTGGGCGTAAGGCCAGTTTACACCGAATAAATAAAAGTAACAATGTTACTTACAAAATGTTAGTTACAAAATGTTACCAACAAATTCTAAGCTCTGGTACACTATTTTATAGCAATGTTAATAGCAACTGTGTTATTAAAATTTCTGAAAACACCAATGTTACTAACAGAGTTGTAAGAATGGTGAACGGAAGTTAATAGCAATGTTAATGACAAAAATGCCTACAACACTACTGATAACATTGTTAGTAATATTTGTTACCAACATCCTTTGATATAGACCGCCGTAGAATAGGTCGGGAAAAGAATGTTATCAACATTGTTGGTGACAAAGTTATCAACATTATTAGTGACAAAATCATCAACATGTTTCCAAAATTCATAACTTTTGTTGGTAGCAAATGTTATCAGCAAAATGTTGACAATAAATGTTATTAAAATCTTTTATAAATATTAACAAAGTTAGTAACAGAATGTTGGCAACAATGTTGATAACAAAATGTCAACAATTATCAAGCCTTTTTACAACATTGTTAATAACTCTGTTGAAAACACGTACTTATTAGCAATGTTATCGTTGGTGTAAACTAGGCTTTAAACTGTTGGCCATTAAAACAAATCGAGGACACACAACGAAAGAACAACGCCGAACATGAACGAGTTTCACTGAAGCCTAGAAAACCGTCAATTGTTCTCGCTACTAATCAGCGTCTCTAATAATATAAACATCTCCACTGCTCTCCCCATGCAGTCTGTCCCCTTTCCTCTCCCTCTCCTGTTTGTCATCAACTATTGGTAGAGACACTGGAAAATCGCGAAAATATTTCCCATAGTTTCCAATAAACGGTAGTATCTCAATCGTGACACGTGCGAACAGTTTTCTGGCAAACCACATACGTTCTGTGTTACAACTGTTCAGTTATAATTGGGTCTGTTGAAGAGGGACACGGTACTTCATATAAACGATAGCCAATATAAGTGCAAAACCTTCAGTGTTATACATAGCACGTTGGAGCCTAGCAAACAATCAACTTTTCCCGCGATTTACCAGTGTCTCTAACTATTGGCGCATATCACCTTTATCCAGATGATAGTTCTCGTGTCACAAGACCCCACCTCCTCCACTTCACCTCACCCTGTCCCTCCCCCATACTTCAGTAACATATGTACGACGACTTTCATCACCCCTTTCAATTACGTATGTTCGACCAGACGCGACACTTCACACTGCATTAATTGGCCTTATGGACTAGGTTGACAAATTTAACACCCATTACGTTGTTCAGATTTTATTTTAAATCTAGTAAATCGTATGTAGAGTAAGTCCAGCCTTTGTTTAATTGTATTGTTGCGTGCCATGTTCCTGGAGGTCAGTGGTCGGCGGCTGTTTCGTAACACCTTGAGGGCTGGCCGATGACTCAAAGCCCGGGTGGCTCATAGTGGGAAAACCGCCGACACTACGTCATAGATACCTGTCCCAACTGCGCCTTAACCCTTCGAGGGCTGCCGACGTGACTGCCAGCACATCCGAAACATAATGAAATATCTATTTTTAGACCCCTGTAATGCG
>PNEQ01046397.1:0-30579 GCA_003012365.1 Medauroidea extradentata
ATTGTGGGCCGAGGCGCCATCATTGTCGTTGTTTTGGGCGTCGGGACGCCATTAAAAGTTCGCCGAGTCATAAAGTACGTCGGGCCGAGACACCTCTGGGTAGTAAGTGGAGAGAGACAGTGATTGCGCGACATTTAATATTCCAATTAGTTGCCGGGGCTCCGTGCGCGCGACCGTATTGCTTAAGAGCCATACCGACGAATCGACATAAGTATCGGCCCGCCCCGAGAGGACAGCAACGACGTGCTACCCGGACAAAAAGACTTGCAACTCTTTCATTATCTAGTAACATAGTATCCAGAACTCGCACACAGCAACAATAGACGACAAAGCACCCGCAGAAACAGTTAATAAATATATATAAAGAAATAAAACAAAGCGAACGTCGTAATAAGTAACTTAAAATAGGTATAAATGAAAATACAACGATCATCAAACCTATTTTGACTTACATGTATGTTTAAAACAGTGCTTAATTTTAACATAAACAATTTAATAGGGATTGAAGTGCTTATTTATGTGGTCACCATCTTATTTTGATTATCACCGAGTGAGGTGGAAGATCGAAGGACCCGGGTTTAAAACCCGACTCCAACCATCCTGATTTCAGGTTTTAAATGGTTTTCCGAAATCGTTCCAGGCGAATGCTGGGATGGTTCTTTAACAAACTCGACTCCACTCCCAGCTCCTGTCATTGTACCTAGTTGTGTCACCGTCTCTAATTACCACGCTGTCGATGAGACGTAAAGCTCATCTTAAATTGCCTTGACTATCCAAGGTCAACTGCCTTGGATCACCGGGCTTGGCTGTTCGTAATGAAGTTCAAATTGACAATGGTTTAAGACAAGTACCGCAATGGTGCAGCAGAAAATACCTGGTTAAATTAATAATTGAACACGCTGTCATCGAAGGTGCAACCGGCCCTTAAATATATCTCCATAATACTCGCTTAACTAATTAACACTTATTGGTTTTGTACACGCATTAAAAGCTCCTTTAAATCTACCTAACATAAAATCATGCACCGACGAGTTTGTGCTCCAGCCCTAATTCAAACTGTATTAATTAGTATGAAGCAACAATTTTGTGTGGTGCAGTGCAAAACTGTGTTAGTAAGGTTTTTTTTTTTTTTTTTTTTTAATTTGTGAATGTTGTGGGAGTAATGCTACCCTGAAAATAGACTATCAGACTACATTTTAATTACAATTTCAAATATTACTTAATTTTAAATAACTATACATTGTGCAGTGCCATATAAATGACTTTATTCTAAGCAATTTAGTTCGGTAACATCATTGTTCAAATGGGGCGCGACACTCTTTTTCTGATTCTAGTTTTGGAACACATCATTGTAATTGATATTGAACTACAGAACCATTTAACAAGTATTGCAATTTAATAAAAAGATCGTCAGGTCAAAAATTCTAGTGTTTGCCGTTTTTTAATTATAAAATAGCCATTTGAAATAGTGTTACAATATACTTACACAAAACCTTAAGCTTTACGTGTTATGGTAATTTGATATTGTTTGTTAAAAAATGTAATTGCAACATAACGTAAAACGAAGACATTGTTGTTTTCGTCTGCCCTAGACATCAAAGCAGCAAACATTTAATTGTTTGCGTTAAAGATTTTTTGCACATAACTAAAAATAATCCCGGAATCGTCCGGACAGTACATATCATCGTTTACACGTTCCCAGATTTTTTGCTATTCTATTATACAAGCAGTATTTACAATAATTTTATTTTGTTTGGGTTTTGATTTCACGGCACTGGTGTCACCATCGAAACACAGATGCTTTGGCACTCACCCTGTTAGTTTTCCCTGAAGTAAAAATGTATTTTATTTTATATTTCTATGAAAGTGTTACTTTATGATGCTAACTGTTGGTATCCTTTGAAATGGCTATTACCATTACAAAGTACTTTACTGACAATGAAAATTCTTGAATATGATAAAATGCAACTTCAAACCTACACACTAATGGTTGGTGATTACAGCACTGCAAAACTTGTTCAGATCTCAGGAGTAATGTTTCAGAAATGTTTCACAGGACTGACATGTAACATTCCTGAAATATTTCTGGGATATCTCTGTCGTATTGCGAAATGTCTGCTAAATATTGCTACATTATAAAAGTTACGTTTCAGAAACATTTTAAGGAAACATTTCGCAAGGCGGACATTTTTTCGCAGTTACAAAAACATTTCTGGGATGTCTCTGTCATGTTGCGAATTGTGGCATCAATATTTCTAAGTTTCAAAAGTCATGTTTCTGAAAAATTCAGTGAAATATATTGCAGGTCAGACATTTCGCAAGTTTTGGAAACATTTGGGACGTCTCTGATATGTTATGAAATGTCACGTAAATGTTTCTATATTATAAATGTTACGTTTCAGAAACATATCATGGAAATATTTTGCAGGGCAGACATTTCCTAATTACGTGGACATACTCCGCAGGCGTATTTCTGACGAAAAAATTGCAAATACATGAAATTTACTTATCACTCATATTTCATCCCAGCAGTACACCTCTTTGAAATAATACAAGTTAATTACAAATTTTGAAGGATATTTGTATAAAATATTTGCTGTGCAATTAAATGAACACAGTTCTACGGGATGTGCGACTACCATCAAACTATGCGAGTGACTGCCTCTGACGATTCAGATGTGGTTTGGTTGTTTCGCAATAACCTGACTTGAAAGTATTTGTTTGTTTTTTGGACAATTATGGGGAAAAGTCTGTATATACATTCAGAGCCTGAGAGAAGACGTATTTGTTTATTGCTTCAATCTGTGAAGTTTGGGAACAGTGATGGGCTGACAATCAGTAAATACATCATCAATGTATACTAACAAACAACTCTGAAATAAGACGATGGGTAGAGTTATGGGTTCTCCTGGCGGTGCAGTAGGGTATAAAAATCTGAATGTGTTATTATCAGTAACCACGAGGATAAACAGTGGTACCTGGAGGGCAGCTACTGAAACAATTAAATGACTACAATACAGAAGCAGCGAGATATCAATGACTAGCGAGTTACATCAATGGCTTTGGCTGCGAATTCGCATAAGAAACAGAGCGAGATGGCGCTACGCTAACACGTTGCACTCGCATTCGGTAGGTCGCGGGTTCGATTCCCGGGCACTGCCATATTGATTTCGGTTTTCCATGTTTTCAGAAAATCATTCCAGGCGAATTCTGGGATGGTTGCTAAAAAAGGCTATGGCCGACTTCTCTCCCAGCACGTTATTGTACTAAGTTGTGCGTCACCGTCTTTTCCCCAGTAGCAAATTTTTTTCAGGGTTAAGCCAACGTTGAAAAAAATAACGTTGCCCTGATATCAAAATGACACTCGGCCCTACGTTGGCCAAAGAGTGGTTTTTCGGTTGGATGCCAATCTAAAAACCTTTTTCCAACTATGGCCGAACATTGACTATCGGTTGCGCTAATGCAAAAATGTCGCATGAGTCTACGTTGGTCCGATGTTGGTTTTTGGTTGGATTCTAACTAATTTCCTACACATTACCTAAAACATATGTATGTGAATACAACTTAAAGTTTCGCATTACATCAATTGTATGCAATTGAATCACGTTTGGCCAACGTTGGCAAAAAGTCCGATAAACAACAATAACACATTTTATAAGATATTTGAAAACTATCGACTTAGCTGGATTTTGGATGTGACATATTTGTACTATTTTGTAGTATTATGTTTCTATATTTACACTGCAACCAATGGAATAATAGAAAATTTCTAGACACTTTGCCACTTTAATTTCTTATTCATAAGTTACTTTGTACGCTATCAACCCTAATGTCGTACAAATACTAATAAATCATATATCCTCGTAGGGAGAAGAAATATTATCTCTGAATTACGACCAACTAACATATGCAACAACCCGGGTGGCATCTTTTAGGTGGTCTTCAATAGGCTTAATATTTTGGCTAGAGTGCTGGACCATTTTAGATGCCAAAATTTTACTTTTCAAATTGTCACTGAAATATTCTTATCTTTTTAAAATTTATGGCAAAATGCGTGCTTATTCCATAAACATCCAATGATATAAGAAAAGTTTGTACTGCAAAATGTAACCAACCAATAACCAACTGAGTGAAAAATTTGATACATAGTGTTTGTGCACAAAACAAATACACAAAATCGAAAAACACATTTTGTTACTGAAAAAAGCTGTAAAATTAATGTTTTGCAAAATAAATAACCACACTAAAACCCTACGATGTGTAACTACTAACTTGTTGCTAACATGAACATACATTGTAAGGTTCAAAACACTATTTTTAAATAAAAATCATTACAAAATAATTATACTCTAAGAAATTGGGTACAAATAACTTTACCTTTATATTTTCAATATGTATATCTGTTACAGAGATTCTGTTGGTTTAAGAATTCTGGGCCAACATAAGTTTAGGTACAGGTACAAAAAATTTGGAATGTTCAAAACATAGCTCTTCCAACGTTCGAATCAAGAAAAATTATCATAACATACGGGGTTGCATCCTCTTTTCCAAATAAAATATTTTTTTCTAACGATATTGGTATGTTGGTGTTTTAATGTTGGCCCACTAGAATATTTCATATTAAATTCCAACCGAAAATACGGCAAATTATGGCAACAGTAAGTTCACCGACGTTTTGCCAACATTCAATCAACCATTTTAATAACTCAGATACTTTTTTCTCTTCAAATTCTGAAATATAAAGAATACTTCATAGCCTGTGAGATTATGCAGAACATCTTTCTATTTTCCATTTCGAAATTTATTTTGTGGGTTAAAGAAAATGTCTTCGTTTTACAACATTATCTGAACATAAAAATCTACATCAAAGGACAACTGCATGTTCGCCAACTTGTGGCCAATGTTCAACGAACCATTTAAAAATTCTGAAAAAGTTTTAAACGTGGTGCAGGCACCTTCCAAGTTAAAAAATATAATATAATTTGCAGCCCTGATAAATTCCATAAAAATTTCGTATTTTAACATTTAGGCTTGCTTACCATGATGGGTCAATATTGTATTTATGTAAGTGTTCCAACACAAAATATAACCAATAGTTCCATATTATTTCCAGCAGTTGGCCCAACGTACGTTTCTGTTGGGGTTAGTTGCTATTAACCAACGAGCATTTCCTATCACTATATCAGCGAAAAAAATATTACAATTAAAATTTTAATGCTTATTTTTTAGTTAAGTGGTAAATGCATGCGTAGTATGATATGGGTAAGAATAATTTTCTTAAAATTTGGATTGGTTGGATTTTGGTAATGTAATAGTGTTAACCAAATATGGTCATATTTGCCGGTTGGCTTTAGAGCACCCTGTCAGCAAAAAATTACACTAAGCAATAATTTAAGTTTTGAATTAAGAAGTAAAATTAGTGTGTTTTGAAATACATACACATTTTTCTTATAGCATTTATTAAATTGAAAATCAGTTGTAAAATAACGTTAGACCAACATACTCAAATCTACTAAAGGCTAACCGTTCCCATTATGACATTTGCCTTACACTCTATTAACAAATAAAAAATTGCCGTTAACTAGCCTAAATTTCAAGACTTTTCTTTAAATTAATATTGTATTATATGACTGTTATTGAATATTATAGAATTGTTTTCATGAAATGCATTATGTTAGATACTTGTTGTAGAATATATTTTACGATAGGCTAACACTGTCATATTTGATAATAACCAACGTTTGCATTTCCAAATTTTTGTCATTATTCTACCAACGAATAAAAACTACCTTTTGGTTAATAACATAAGTTATGTATCGAATAATATGTTTTGCCTTATGTTAATATAATCTATTTTTATTTTTTGCTTTACGGCAGGAAAACAACGTTTAACTAACGTTATTTCAATAGAGGTTTTCTACAGAATTAATTTCCATGTTGGGGGCCACGGTTGGCCGAATGGCTATACCATTTGCCTTCCACCAACGCGATCCAGGTTCGATTCCCGGCGGGGTCGGTACACGGATTTTCGCATGTTGGAATCGTGCTGGGCGATGCCGTTGATCGACGTGTTTTCTCGGGAATCTCCATTTTCCCCCGCCCCCTCATTCCGGTGTTCATCCATACTCACCTCATGTCACTCCTTATCCGCGCTAAAGAGATCGATGTTAGGCGCTGAAAATAATCTCTCACTCAGTTCTATCATTGCCAACCAAAACCACGTGTGTGTTCCCCAATACAATATGTTGCCAACCTTTCCTACCAATTCCCAAACCATTGAACCAACGTATGTTGCTAGTGGGTTAATTACCCCGCTGCCGAAGAGACGTAAGACACACTTACCTTATTTGCATTAGAAAAGATAAAATATACTACTAAGCCAGAGTACATAAACAAATAAAAATTATCTAAAGAACAGTGTGTTGGGTGTCACAGTTTTCTAAACAGGATGTTACCAAATTTCCTGAATTTGTTCTTTCATCTCAACTTTGCTTAACTCAGTTGCTTATTTAAGCACGTCGTACATGGAATAATATTTGAAAACAAAATCACAGGATATTTTAAGAGCAATTGGTTAGTTTCTGTAGTATCTGATATCTTTGCAGGCTGATTGCTTATATATGTCTCATATTGGGATAAATATTATCGTAGTTGTTGTTTGTAGAATGCTGATTAAAATAGTGAAATTATTTACAAAAAAATATGAATATTTATTCTATTTTGCAGAATATATTCTGAGAACAAAACAGTAGTCTAGAAAGTGATGGTTTCTGAACATTTATTTTTGTTCTCGGAATAATTTCTAACTGATAAAATTAAATTCTAGCGTGTGAATTTACATTTAAAGTTCCATTTAGTAATGAAACATATCAAAATACAATTTGTGTAAGGAAGTAATACCTACTTAGTAAACGTGACAAATTCGCAGTTTCAATATATTTAAGAAACTTGAAAAGGCATAGAATTTTCTCTATGATTTCAATTTTAAAATTATGTAAAATAAAAGTATGTTTGGAATAAGATTATTGGTTTGTGAAGGGGATATTGCCATTATTTATTTGGTACTGTTAAATTAATTAAGAAATATTATTTTTTTCTAGAAAACTGTAGTAAATTTATTGTATAACTTACATGTTCACAAAGCAAATGTTGAAATAAAACCAATGTACAATTTTATAAAGTACTCAAATATGCTTCTTTCGAAAAAAGTGGCGTGCAGAGGTAAACTGAGTAGTATTACATAGAACCTTTATAATGTTAAAAATACTGTGACCATAATATAAAGATTACAGTTAGAAAGCAGCTAGAAAACTACCCAGATATTTAATCACATTTTATGAGAAATATTTCTGTATACATAAAATTAATTTCAGAATATATTAGTAATAATTGTACTTTTTCTTACCGTTTTGTTTTTATCTGCAACCACCGTTTTCAGTTCAAGAACCTCTTCTTTGAATGTATCAACCTTGACAAAAACACATACACTATCACATACATTTGTGCTGCCACCAATAATACTTTTAAGCACAGTTTCCGAGTATTCTTTATGTTACTAGAACTCACGAGAATGAGCGGCAAAAGTTATAAATGTAATTCCATGGTTAATCTTTAATGCTTTGAGAAGTGTTGATTTTTAAAACAATTATTTCACGTTTTCATTATTATTTTGTAGGGAATAATTGCCGCAGAGTGCAATGTTAGTTTTCTTTTTGTAAAATTGTTTCTGCTCATGTCATCCAGCTGGATCTTTGTTAACCACTGAGTCAAGTGCGGAAGTGTGCGAGCAAATTTGTTACAAATCTGACATTTTAACTGCAAGTCATTTCAATGGCATATGCACTCATTGTGAAATTCAAAATAAAATATTTAAGGGAAAGAAGATTGGAAATCATCCATTGAAATAAATCTGATGAATACACTCAGTTGGTCGGTACGAAAATAAAAACAAATGTGAAAAAGCAATGTTACCTGCTGCTGAAAGCAAGCTAACATACAATGCGAGAAATTATTCTCATCAACATTCTTCTTCACAAGCTTTCATCTGCCATGAATATAACGACACGTGTTACGATGTGAATGAGTGTAGTGATTTGTAGCAGGGGCTTTGTTCATTTTGTGACGCGCGTGGAGAAATTTCCTTAGAATGTTTTATACAGAATATGCAATGATTATGATTGCGTGCAAGAAAGTGTAACAAATGGTGTTACCTGATTTTCTCGTCGCATGAATTGACAATTTCTATATTTATTTAACTCGCAGAAGAATATAATATAATTCCTTCTAAACAAGTGAAATTAGATGGAATTATGGTAATATAAATATACAGACTGCGTGTGTATGTGTGGGCTTGTGTACGTATGTAGGCGTCCATGTGTGTGTATGTGTGTCCCTAGCAAATTTAAAACGAGTGAACCGAATTTCATCAAACTTTGTGCACATATAGTGCTTCATTACTTGACTTGACTTTTACTCATTTAGTTTATGCACATTTCATATTTTCGAAATGGGGATGTTTTAATATTTTTTCATCAAGTTAGATATCAATAAAAACCGTATTTCGGAATTTTATTAAACTCTGTTCACGTAAAGAACCTATTAAGATCAATTGATTTTTATAATTTCGTTAATGCATTGTTTCAAAGTGGCTGCAATTTTTTGTATTGTTAGTATAGTATGACATATCTGAGGAAAACTGTTTCGAATCTCATTGAACGTAGTACACGTATACCACATAATAAGTTTACTTACTTTTTATATGGTTAGCATACTATGACATATTTGTGGAAATATTTTGTTTTAGAATTTCATCAAACTTGGTACATAAATAGCATATACAAAGTTGACTTGACTTTTGTGTATTTCGTACGTGCTGTGTTCATTGTTTCTTGATGGTAGACATTTTAAATTTTTTGTTTGTAATGTGACATATTTGACAAAATATTTTCTGGAATTTCATCAAACGTAGTACAAATGTATTTAATGCAAAGCTGGCATGACTTTTGTAGTTTCCGTTTATCATGTGTTCATATTATTATAATGGCGGCCCATTTTTATATTTTTAGCATATTATGACGTATTATAGGAATAATTTTTTCGAAGTTTATTAATCTTGGCATCCATATTTTACTTAGTTAGTTGATTGGACTTTTGTGTGTATTTCGATCATCCTTTGCTCGTATTTTAAAGCAGCTGCAATTTTTTTCATCATTAGGATAAGATATCATTTCAGAAATATTTTTCCCGTATTTTATCACACTGGGTATGCATATATTACATAGTAAGCTGACTTAACTTTATGTACTTCGTTTATAATGTGTATAAATTAATATTATTGTTTTATATTCCTAGATGCCCGTAAACGATTTTTAATTTTCTGGGTTAATTTATTCCCACTTTCGAGAAAAGTATGCTTATCAGCTATGCTGGCAACTTCTTGTTGAATTCGGAATTATACACCATGCATGCATGCCAAGTCCTTTTACTACATAATGTATGTGTTACAGGTTTGGTCATATTCAGATGTGTTCTGTTGGGACAACAATATAAAATTTGCTGCCATTTTGAAAATCTGAAATGGATTAAACTTAATACATAGAAGTTAACTGTACTTCCTAAGTTCTATTTTAGGACATAGCTGTATGATATTCTAAAATAATGACTTACTAGGTATTTAGTATGACGATAAACTCCTTAATAGCTTCAATTTAAATATACGAACGAGTAAGGTACATTTATTACGTAGAGTAAAGTAATAATTGAGCACCCAGTTTAATTAAATTCTGCCAAAGAGTTAATAGTTCATAATGGAGACTTACATACGCAAACGTTTAAACACAGACAGGAAAAATACAACCGAATTAAAAAAACGCATCATAACCAATCAATAAGGACCGTTTACGTAAATGTAATAAGAAACGTAAACAATCACAAACATTAGCTACAACAACATTATGTCAACTTCAATGGTTTGATTATAAACATATTTACCACTAGAGACTTGGCGCGAACGGGAAGTCTGTCCTACTGCCCACCGCCATTGATGGGCGTAGGATGTGCACGCGTTTCGCGTCGCGGTCGTCATCCACTTTTTGATTTCAGTCATTCACCGCAACAGTCAACCTTCATCAGAGGAACCTCGTAACTTTCCTCACCCCCGCTCCTACCATCTACTCCCGTCTACTCTCGGCCCCCGGAGTTTCAGCAAAGTAAGTTCGCACATATGCGAGCACGTTTTCTGCAATAACGTTGGCTATTGACCGGCCATAGAGTCAGGCCCTCTTCAGCGCATACCAAATTGTGTATAGCGTTTTCAATGCAATTACTACGAGTCTCACCAAGTCACGTGAGTATTATTATTGGAGACCAGCCTACTCTGAACAACCCACGCAAGTATCGTTCTTTGGGTGTTTTTGTATTGTGGTTTTCTTATAAAGTTTGTATTTTGATGCATCGAGGCGTGGAGGGGGCCTGAACACCCTCCCCAGCATAACTCACGTGTTATTCCGTATCTGCTTTTGTTTGGGGAGGCAGCCACACGGTCTTCGACCAAGACACTGGGATCATCAAGAGTCCCGTGTCCACCCGGGCAACGTCACTGCATTGACGGACTGGCGCCCTATCCTGGCAAACATTTCATTACAAGGGAACTCGTCCCTGTCTCACTCGCCAAACTCAGCTATCAGCAACCACGTGTCTGGAGATATATCCTAATCGGGTTCCACGACGCGCTGCCCCCTCCTTTCACCCGTATTGACCACGTCAAAGTATTTATAATGTTAATAATAAAAATCTATACTATTTATATTAATGAGTACATGCTTCGATTTGGAATATTAAATATTCGTAGCATATGTGTACACATAATATATATGTATGTGTGGTGGTGTACATGTGTGTCTGTGTATGAAGAACTAGTTGACTGTATACAATTCAGTCTCCAAATATTAAATATATACCTATATAATCATACAATACTTACTGTTTGATTGCTTTTATTAAGCTGCTCCTTAATATCAGTGATTATTCGAGATTGTTGTTCCACCTGAAATAATAAATGTTTTAGTGTTAGTTGTTTTATGCACACACTAGTAGATCCCGGCACACTTTATCCCATCAGTGCATATGTTATGGATGGATGTTAGTTGGATTGCAACTCCCCCCCCCCCAACATTTAAGCCTAGTTTGACATGTAGGTGTAGAAGTTCATGCTCTGCAGTGTCATCCTGTAGCGAGATGATTTGACTGCATAAATATATTTTCCTTGAAAAAATACCAATATGACGTATTTTATGATGAACGGTCCAATGGTGTTGGAGTTAAACGATCTCTGTCACATACACATGTATATGTATATATACATATGTACGTGGCGGTGAGTTGTAAACTTGTCTTGTCCATCATAAGTCGTTTTGAGTAAGGCGCGCAAAACGTGTAATTAAGAAACAAGTAATTTTGTCAACATGTTTTACTTCTAATGTGAAGGTAAGAGTGATTGAAGCATGGGTATAAATTTGCAGACACATTTGTAAGATATATTAAAAACTTGTTATTGTTACCATAATATTAGGGTTGTTTCTTTAATGTGTCTTTGGTTTTGGAAGTAACTGCATCTGATATACGTACTAATATCAAATAAAATTAAATCCTTCTTATGTAAGGTAATGGTTATTAGGACTGTTCACATATTTGTAATCCGTTATGCTGTCAAAATTAAGAAAAATATATTTCTCTGACTTATAAGATACTTCAACTCAAATAACATTACATTTTACATATTATTTTACGCTACATCGTTATAAAATATAACACCTCGTAACATTAAATCGTCATCTCCATACATGCGAGCACATCTGTTCATCATGCATATTTTAAAGTAGCTCATGTTGGATCGAAACATTACTGTAGTATGTCAACTGTTCAAGAGTTCACCAATCACTTCCAAAAGGTTTCTGGAGGAGTTTGTCAACATCAATGAGTTTTGCTGCTTTGATGGGAATACAGTATTTTAGTGCACTGGTTGTATTTAAGGTAGCCCTTTTCCTCGTTTTAATAGGGATCTGGGAACGCTAATGTCGGTACGATAATGAAACTCTCCTTGAACTAATACATTTACAGAATTACTTCTCGAAAAAATAAGTCGTTTGGTAGGAATGAACTGACAATGCCACTGTCCAGTTGGCTTGAAAACTGCTGATACACCTGATTTCCAGTATAACACTCGAGTGTCGACACCAAGATTTCTGAGTAACCCAAAATTATTAAATAGGAAACACTAATTCAATTGTCTGAATGTTGTCAGAAGCTCTTGAATGTAAGCAAGTGGCCAACATGCCAACTACTGTGGAGTTTTGGTTCTGACCAGGACATCCGTCAGCAAAAAGCCTTATTTTGTTATTGTTTTCCAAAGCACTATTGTTTAGTTGATAAAAAAGGGCTGTCGCTATTTTGTTAGAACCCTTGTGGCTCTCATTCTTGGACCATTTGCAATTAGTAACACAGCCTTTATTCTGTACGACCTTTGAATTGCCTTGGCAAATGGTAAAGTTACATTGATAAAGCTGACGGCTATGATAAGCGCATCGGTCAGGTAGCTTAGGTAGTACTAGGTTTTTTTCGTAATCGAAACTTAGTATCTTCTGTTTTTATTAAGCTTTCAATGTATGAAGCCTCTATTTTACCGTTAACTTAATCTTTTGGAGACCAACCCCAGTTTTAGATATTTGTGCCTTCAGCTGTAAACAGTAGCAGGTGATTTAAAGCTTATGTTAAACTTATAAACAAATATATATCTTAAAAGTGATATTTTACTTTCATAGATTGATCATCAACTGTGCTGTTGTATACCCGCCAGAGTTTCTTTATACAACAGTCGCTTGGCATGCATTGTCGAGAACTATTGTTTCGGTTCTAGTGAGATTCGACAGGCCTTAGTCTCATAATAAACGTATCATCAGCTGTTCGTCTACAAGAATAAATTTTCGAGCGACGATCACCGCCTCTATTCCCTTTAGGCGATTTCCCGGGTTTCAGATGCTGCCTGCAAATACGCTGTACACGATCACGAGAAATACCCAAAACGGACAGAAATGTCTCGGAACGTACCTGGGTTGAGCCTGCTTTCGTTTAAATGGAATACTTAATGGCCACCTCCTTTCGAGAACTATTAGGTACCTTTGCTCTCGATCTCTGTGGCGCACTTCGAGATGTGTTTTTCTGGACGTGTCATAGAATGATTGATGAAAGCGACGCATGTCTTGCATGCTCACTGTTGAACACTTGCAGGTATTTGAATTATGTCCACATTGTGGCATCCTCGGTACAGATTTTGGTTTATATTTGGAACAAGAATCAAAGTACAATCAGTTAATACAAAAATTATGTTTCATGTTTGGTTAGGTTAGATATTCTACAATTTAAGGCTGCACTACAATTGATTTAGCACAGAAAACAGCACACGCACATCACAGAGCTGCAAACTACAATTGAAACATCACACGCAAGCAACACTGGTAAATAGTACATGTGTCTTTTGGTAACACTGATTCTGTATGGTTTTATTGTTTCCGCCTTTCGCAAATAACTTTTTTGTTTATTTTATAATAAAAAATTGAATGTACTTATTTGTTAAAAATTGCAGTAACTGCCATAAACATTGAAAACAAATTCATTTCGAACATATCAATTCACTAGCTTCGTTGCGAATTTTTACAAACGTTAGTCAAATTAGTTTCAATTTTCATCCGTGTTTATTTTCTTTTGGACCCGGTGGTATCCATGTTCTGATTGGCAGCACACGGCGCACACGCACAGAAAAATTTAACTTTTTACCAAACTATCTGTGCGCCGATCCTGTGCTGTATTTCTTTGCGCGCATTGTAGCGTGTTAAATTTGGAAACTGTGCTTTGGAATTCCTATGCATGCGCTATATTCTGTGCTAAATCAATTGTAGCGTAGCCTTCAGTGTTGTCTTACTTACCGGGATTCCTATGCTTTTTTTCTTTGCCAAGAAGCAGATGCTCTTTTCCTCTTCCTACTTCGACCCTCAATTTTAAGCTGCAAGCCTATAAGAGCCTCCATGATAGGCAAGTGCAAGTCTTGCACCGTGTGCATAACGTCTAATAGTAATGGGGATAAACAAGGTTATGCCGCCGTTTGCTCAACAGTTGGCAAAAATGCAGTAATACCAACTAACTCGAGGAGAGGGTAAATCAGTAATAGGGTTTAGTAAAATTCAAACAAATAATTATTATGTCTGGGTTTGGGTATTGGATTAGAACAGTTACGATGACTTTTGCAACTTACTTTTTTGCACACAGATGTGTATGTATAACTACATGCCTACACTTTTTTTTTTTTTTTTTTTTTCATTTTTGGGTAAGACAAGTTTTGCAACTCACTGCCTCATATATATGTGTGTATCAAAATTCATTTTAGATCTTTCATTATGTATTTACATAAGTATATAGATGAATGTATCCCCCATAAATGAAATATACATATTACATTACGTATAGTGTTGAAATTTTTGGTTTTCCATATTTAAGAACCCTAAACAGCAGACGCATGGACATTGTTGTAGTGGGCTAGGAGAAAGTATTTTCAAGAAACACTACTAAACGCATGTTCGACATGTTTATCTAGGGAAAAAACACATCTAAAACTATCGTTCTCTATTTATGTTTTATAGATATCAAGGAGAGAAACATGGTTTAAGGGCTCTTCAAAATTGCTGAATACGAATTTTTTCAGACTGCTGTCGCGTAAAAAATACCAAAGGAAATCGTAAATAAGTAATTCATAAGTATATACAGGACTGTACTAAGCACTGTCCGTGAATTGAAACGTAGGGTCACCGCTTATTGCCTCCTAGTAGAAAGCCAACGACCAAGACACTGGTCGCCGTTTTCGCGCCACGTCCATAAAGGCGATACGGCTGTTGAAGCACGAGCCAGTCTAGCGCTTATAGCCTGTTTTCCTACCTCAAACACTGTACATAGCGTCTGCTGCATACGAACATTTAAGAGGAGATAGTATGTATGTACTATATGTGTGTATATTCAGGATTTAAGAAACAGCCCAAACTCCGGGAGGTTATTCCTTGTGAACAAGTTAACCGTAACTATAGGAAACATACAGATAAATATTTAAATTTTATTTAGCTAGAATATTGTTTACAATGACCGTATAGTAATAGGAAAAAGTATTTTTTTATATTTTTTGTGTTTAAACTACAAATAAATTTAAGTTTTCTGCGATTGATGGCTTGAGCCAAAAAAAATTATTACTTCAAATTACTTAACAACAAGAACATAACGTTAATGAATACTGCATTGTTTGTAACAAGACTAAATTTCTGACATAATTACATCAAAATTTAGTACACTAATGTGACTTAGAGAAGAGTAAAATCAAGTTCAGGTAAAAAATAAATAGTAACGTAAAATTTTTTGAATATTGCATTCAGAACTTCGAGCCTATGGAAATTGAGTTTGAAAATAGTATTTTGTCCAAATATAAAAAAAATTGTTAGCAGTTAAATTATGATTCTGTGACTAATTTAAGTTGTTAATGAAATCTTTAACCTTTAAAATATTCAGACTGGAAACGTCTCTCTTTCATGACAATTAATAGAGATGGCTACCCTCATATTACGTAAAATTACTTTGCCTTCAGTTATTGTGAATATTTCAGGTTGTATATTCGAGCAGTACAACGTAAGGAATAAAAAGGTGCTCTCGTTGTAACTCCAAGAGTGGTGTTAGAAAAAATACTAATCGCTGCTATAGAACCACGTTGTTCTAATTCCATATTTAGAAATTTTACATGAGAGCCATTACAAGTTTTCGGAACATATATTTTATTTCGCAGTTAAAATATTAACGCACGCTATATATAGTGTTTATGTAATATAATACTGGGACACTGTTTCCAAAGTTTCAAATACTATAATGCTAAATGAATAGAATAAATAACAGTAAATGTATACCTTTAAATCCAGATGGAACAAAACGTAGAACATGCTGGTTCTATACCTTCTGAGTAGAATATTTCTATTTCCTTTGTTCTGTAATGTAAAATGAATGGAGTTAGTATAGACTAGTCACAAATCTTAAAAAAAAAAAAAAAAATGGAGTTAGAACAACATGGTTCTATAGTAGCGTAATTCCAAACTCAATTTTCAAGCACTCGTAACTCCCTTAGTATCCAATGGTCTTGACATTGCCCTGGCTTACGTTTTTACAAGGAATCACCTCCCGGAGTTTGGGCTGTTAATTTCCTTACAGCCTGTATATACAACAAAGCATGAACAAAGCATGACAGCATTTCTATAACCAACATTAATTTTCTCAATGACACACATGAACGCCACATCTGGCATTATATATATATATATATATATATATATATATATATATATATATATATATATATACATATATAATGTTTACGTAGGTCCTAAAAGCCACACCGCACACCATAAGATCTACAAGGATCACTACATGAGGTGCTTCGTGTAGTATCCATGTACACTATTTGAACTAGCGTGACTTACATTGAAACTAACTAGGATGGTTATAGACGGGCTCAGGCTTTGTTGACATGTTCTCCAAGTGATTGTGTTTCATCGCTTGGGTTTACATTCACCAGATTTTTTAAGGTTTTTCGTTAGCCGAAAATCAAAGGCTGACGACGTGCAATCTAGAAGGCAGACCTACTGAGCCTGATATCGTGTGGAATAATGATTCTTATTGTTATATCTTCCTTTTGCATATTAGATTTTATAAAACTGTGATAGCAAAAAAGTCTCTGTTGTTAATGGAAGTGAGGCGAGACGGTTTATACGGTCATTTAACGAGGTCTTAGGAGCCGTTGAGAATGAAGTGAGGTGAAGGGGCAACACAACAGCCATGTCCGAGCTGGGATTGAAACCCAGTACCTCTCGTACCGTTTCCCGGCGACTAACCGCCTACGCTACGGTGGCCGGACTCACTTCAATAGCGAAAACTGGTTTAACACATTTGAATGCTCCCGGAGTTCTGCATGCAATAGTGAACATTATTTATGTTATTTGTTTTTTTCACCTTTACTTGATTTTACTCATCTGTAAATCATATTAGTGTACTAAACCGTGATGTAATCACGTAAAAAAATTTAGTCTCGTTAAAAAAGGGGACATTCATTCACGTTTTAGTTCCTGTTGTTATGCTATTTGAATTATTTTTTTCTCAATCTATTAAACGCAGAAAAACTAAGATTTCTTTGCGGTTTTTAACATAAAAATAAACATACTTTGCCTCATAACTACATAGATATTGCAAACAATCTTCTAGCAAAAGGAATTTTGAATATTTTTTTATATGTTTGCAGAAGTTTTATATACCTGAACATAACATTTAAAACATTTTGAAAATGTTATACTGTGCTTTAACATTACTTGTTAGTTTACATGATATAGTCATACATTAATTGTTAAAAAAAAAACACTTAACTTGGCTGAAATTGGTCATTTTAAAGTTCAATATAAATTGTAAACCAATAATGGGAAATATAGTGGTATCTCAAAAGTATTTGGCTTAAAAAGTTATGTACTTTTGATTTTAGATTTTTGAAAGATACTGAAATATCTTACGTAAACATCTCTTGTTATGTGGATAAAAATTGCTTGTTCAATTAATTATTTGAAAAAAAATTATTAAATACTTGAAATATATATCTTGGTTTCTTACCTTAACGTCCTTGTTAAAAATTTGGATTTTCATGTCAGTGTTTTCTTGTGTAAGCACAATCACCTAAGACAAATACAATCAATGAAAAGTACAACCAACTGAACTTTACATACCTTGTCAACAATATGATTTGTTACATAGTAAGTGACTACTGCCGACAAAATCAAACTTGGAGGAACAAACTGAAAATACTTCGTATTTAATTGCAAATAAACGGAAAAATATTTGGTTTTAAAATGGCATTATCAAAATTTGAATATGAGTTATCACTTACATTAAATATATACGCTTTGCCCTCATGACCTAACAAGGAGGTAGAAGCTAATTACATAATTTAAATTTTCAGATAAACTTGAGTAATAATCTCTATTACTTTCTGACAAACAGGCCTAAGTCAATTGAGCCAGTCTCATGATAGGAAGAAAGATTTGGTATTTTTGTTAGGGAGTATTTCGTAGGAAAGCTTATCAGCGTTGAATGCTTGCTGGATGGAACTATATTAAAACTGGATAAGTCGACAAACGACTAGACATGACTTCAACGCCATCATCACGTTCCTGGGTTGTTGACGACCATTATGTGAACGTACTAAGTGACATGATCTTTGAATTGTATGTCCATACAAACAAATCCAGTACTAAGTGACGCAATACTATAATTCTTAACTCGCATTATTTGTCCCGGGTTTCATTTCAAGTTGTTACGATTGTCAAGAGTCTCGTTTGGAGAACGGGCTAGCGACGACGGCAGTGCAATCAGGTCAGTAGTTGCACAAGACAAGGGCCTCAGCGATTCTCCCCACCTGCACTGAAGTGTGGTAATATAATGCAAAGTGTCGGGGGAATCGAGGTCTCTCTCATTCAAGCCTTCCAGCCGTCACCAGCTCGCCAGGATGGTACTGGGTCGAGACCCACGACGTGCCACCGTCCGTCGATAGCCGACACATTCATCATCAGCCTCAGACACATCATGTTACGGTGAGGTCTAAGGTGGCCAAAGGGTCATTCATCCTAAAGTAGCATGAACTAAATTATCTAAACAGTTGCTCCCTTTCTATCTAAATTATGTAATACATACTTGTGGTATTCTATATTCTGATCAGTGTAGAGCGAAGCCACCGTAATTAGATTAATATTTAATTTAACCGTATCTCTCACCCTTAACTTAACCACTTAACTAGTTTCAGTATAAAGTGCCTACCTCTGACTACAGCCACACAACCACTGTTTAATCATGTCTAAAATATAGTAAAATAACAGTTTCACAACACTGGTGGAGGCTTGTGTCCTTTTCGTCTTCTCGCAGAAAGCAATTGTAAATCAACTTTCCGTCCCCCAATTAATTAATTAACTTATATTAATTGAGTTAATTTCCCCACCCCCAAGCAAATTAACCATGTGTAAAACAAGAGAAAATTATAGTTTCACAACAGTGCTGGAAGTACCTTAAGGTCCTTACTTTTCACTGCAAAGGCACCACACCTCAAATAAACAAATTAATTAATAATTTAGTCAAATAATAAAATAATTTTATTACATATCGCACCCATCTGTAAAACCGCATATGAATCAGAAAACTTATAATCCGAATGCCATTACGTATTAACCAAAAGCCACGCGATTAACTTAAAATAATTTTAAAAACTCATTAAATTTAATTTAGAAAATAATAATTCCCCAAACCATTAAACATATAAAGTTAGTTGGATAAGTACGTCTTGTGGTTAACATTTTAATAAACGAATAGTACTATATGTATTCTAAACTAAATTTCTTTTATAATTTTATCACTGTGATTTATTCACATATTAACGTAATTTATTGTTCTTAAATCCACTGTGTGCGCTGTAAATAACTTAACTTGAATCTAGACTTTAGTTAACTGTGATAATCTTATTAAGATTTTCAGCACAATTTAATACTCTTTGTGCGAGGGGAGTGTAAATTATTTTAATTTTTTCTTAAATATTTTAATGTTATTTGAATGTAATTAAATTACAATTTTTTGTTAACTAAACGCATACTAGTAGAACCCACCCATACAAGGGCATTAAGAACAGTTACCGCCAAGAAAAGGCTGTGCGTATCGCGGTACCTATATTCGCAGTAGTCTGCCGCGTTCGCGAAAAAAGATATGCACGTCATAGCTATTACTCAAGGCCACGCACCAAACCTTCACCTTCAGCAGAACAACGTAGCTCGGCGTTGACCGAATACTAACAGCAGAATTGCACGAGCCTTTACCTATAGCTGTCCGTCTGCCATAGTTTTTACTTTATCAATGTTTTCCTTTCCATCTGAAGAAGCTACCGTATCACAAACCCTACTATCACAATACTGCAAGAGCACCTACTGGACCATATACAGGATTGTTGCTATTTCAATATCCGAATAACGCCTATGATACGGGGACGTATCATTTTGGAAACATCGGGGGTAATGTTATGATTATCAAGAGCCTCGCCTGTAGGACGGGCTAGCGATGACGGAATTGCAATCAGGTAAGTGGTTGCACAAGACAAGGGCCTCAGCGATACTCCCCACCGGCACTGAAGTGTGGCGATATAATGCAAACTGTCGGGGAAACAGGGTCTGTCTCCTTCAAGCCTTCCAGCCGTCAGCAGCTTGCCAGGATGGTCCTGGGTCGAGACCCTCGACGTGCCGCCGTCCGTCGATGGCCGACACAGTCATCATCAGCCTCCGGCATCATGCTAACGGTGAGGTCTAAGGTGTCCGAAGGGTCACCCATCATAGAGCAGAACATTAACGTAATTATCTAAACAGCCACTCCCCTCCTATCTAAATTATGTAGTATAACCTTGTAGTATTCTGTATTCTAAACTGTGTTGAGTAATGCCACAGTATCTAAAATAACATATTTACTTTAACCGTGACCTTCACCCTTAACTTAACCACTTAACTAGTTTCAGGATGATGTGCCTACCTCTGATTACAGCCACACAACCACTGTTAAATCATGTCTAAAATATGGTTAAATAACAGTTTCACAACAAAGTCAAGCTGTACTGAGTTATGTTTGCCGTATTTTTCCATAACCACTTCAGCTGAAAGTTGCGATCATTCTTAAGTATTTGTCAGTGACCGTAGTTACTCCGCATTCTTCTGCATGTTCGAGGCATTATTTAAATCTCTGATTACCTATCTGTTAAAGAAACGTTAAGTAATAGTTACTTATCAACTTTATGTTCCCTAGTTTAGATATAGGATTCCGTATAACAATTTTCCAGGTGAGCTCTTCGCTGACTAGATTGAGCTAGACGACTCTTTTCAATTCGCCGAGATAATGACATGTAATATGAGGTTAAGGACTTAATGTTATTATTCATTGCGTTATGCTCATATGCATATAATGAAAGTGTACTAGTGTCTCTTATAATTCTGGTGGTACTTACTTGTTATTTCCACAACAGGCCTTGTAGCTACTGGTACAGTGTGTCAAAAAATTTTAAGTTAATAGAGAGCAAGCTTGCAGTAGAACTTTCTGAACAATTTTTTCTTCTTGTAACTGAAATATTTTTAGCGCCTGCCAGACTGCATTTTAACGAGTTTTCATATCATAGCACACATCATATATGTTTACCTTATTCAGTAACCGAAAATATGTTTTCCGTCTTTTGATGGCTTATTTCTGGATGTGCTTTTAATGAAACTTGAAAAAATTTGGTACCTGTCTTAAAACAAGACATTGCATATGATCAGTGGTGTACAATGTTTTAAAATTTGAGCGGAATTAATTTTTGTATATCTTCTAAATGAACTCACTTATTTTTACCGAATTCGTTATTGGCTAAGCGTGAAG
The DNA here is from genome assembly GCA_003012365.1 of Medauroidea extradentata. NCBI lineage: Eukaryota > Metazoa > Arthropoda > Insecta > Phasmatodea > Phasmatidae > Medauroidea > Medauroidea extradentata. The sequence goes on from PNEQ01046397.1 coordinate 21,550, forward strand.
ACATTTTTTTTTTACATTTACATTTAAATTAATGTGTTAGACTACTTATCTTGTCTACTAAAGCCTGTGTTCAGTTAAAAATGTGCTCTCGAGATTAAAATCAATAATACACACTATAATAAAATAATTTATAGACCATTTTTAACATCACTGTGAACTCAAAGACAGTTAATTTCATTGATAAAATTTGATTGTGCTGAGACATAGATGTTTGAAATTTTGTAATACTCAACACGCTTTAAATGTAATACATTGTCTGCGATACGAAAGGACACGGCTGTCTGAATCGGTTTTTATGGAACTTAAAGTTTAATTATTGCGAAGGAAAACAATGTTTAACTAGCTAATTTTTACTTAAGGGGATGCTTATTTTTAAGACTGCTGATTAAATTAGTAATCATTATATATAATTTTTTAAACATAAAATTTAAATAATTCTTATCTATTTTTTAACTAAGGAAATTAATTTGTGGTGCATTAGGTTGCCTGCCGCATTGTGATAACGAATGCTTCTCTTTCGATTTGTGGTTGAGATATTAATTAATTTTAAATCGTCTCATTTATAAACAATACTTCCCTGGTTCAATAAGCAATAACCTTAATATTCTTGATATTTTAATCTAGATTTGTTATGTGCAATGTATAGAGTTTATTCTTAATTATATTTTTATTTGTGTGTATACATGTGTCTATTCATGTAAAATACTTTAGCCATTGATCTGTAAAACTTTCACAAAATATCTCGATAAATACATTTATTTTTACTGTATAGATAGAAAGCAGTAAATTGAATTAATATTCAGTAAAAAATATACGAACACTGGGACACTTTACACCTGGAAAATGATACGTGTATGTTGGGTGTGTGTGTATATATATAACATTTTGAATTTTTTTATTGTAGCATTGTTTAGTTTTAATTTTAGAAACAATTATTTGTTTAAAGAAAATTCACATTTTGGTTCTAAAACAAATTTAGGTGATCCATTAACATCCATTTAAACTGTCACATACGTGCACAAAATTTTTTACAATAGATTTTGCGGTTTTTTTTAAAGGAATTCCAGCAATCAGTATTCAAAATAGGAAAGTTTAAAACGAAAACTACTTAAATGCTTTGAGCAAAAATTCTCCTTTAAATCTTTACAAATATTCGTAGAGCAAGTAAATCTATTGTTATGGACTATAGCTACCTCTTCAGGTACTTAAGGAAGAACTACAAATAGCCTATGTTTCAATCAATGCTTTTATAATAATAATAATAATAATAATAATAATAATAATAAGCAAAAAGTTAGCCCGTAACACGCAATGATAATATAAACTTACTTTGCGTAAATCTTCATTTTCTCGGTTCATACCAGTTTTGTGCTTTATCATTTCTTCTTTGAGTTCCTGCATCTGTGATAAATGCATATTAATTTTTAGTTTTTGTACACAAAATTTAATTAAAAAATTCTGAACATTTTATATATTTTAATATAGAACATGTTATGTTACCTGTGAGAAAAATGTGTATACATATTATGTATACGCAAATATTTTACGCAATTAATAAAATACTGAAAGAGTTTTTTTACATTTTAATACAATTAAATTAAATATATAATTAACATTTATGTAATAACCGTATTCACTATTCACATAAAACTTTAAACCAATTCAATAAAACTATTAGTTAGTTTTATACAGGAATATCATACCATACTTGTTATAATGTTACATTAAGAAATTACGTAGCTGTTACTAGTAAATAAATTTGTTCATATTTATGTAAGTGTCTTGGGTAATTTTTACAGCAGAATTTATAAAGTTTCACTGACCATGTATGTGAGGGCGTCTATGCTGTGTTTCTGTTGGCGCAGACTTTCTTGAATGTTGTCGCTGAAACTCTGCAGGATGTGTTTGATCGGTTCCACCAAGCCAGTATTGAGCTGATCTACCTGTTAAACATTATTCAGAGACCTGGTCTGGTGAGATAGCAATGATATAGCACCTCTACAGGTATTTTTGCTGTGGTAAAAAGGATAATTAATCGGCTGTGTAGTATTACATTTGTATAAGTTTGTGTAATTAGCTGATAAAAAAAATTGGTTCCAGGTTTTTTGTTAGTTATATAATTTAAATAAATTCGTTTAGTTATAATGCTCAAAATTGTTCTATAGGGTTTATAAACTTAATTTTTTTTCTTACAAATCTCATTACAAACTAAAATTTGATAGTCATCTCGCAATTGTTAACATATTAAAATTTTGATTAAATCACAGAAAATGCTCTCAATGTGTTTTTACACATGCACTGTTCAATACGCAAGTTTAATTTTAAAGTAACTTACTATGTATTTTTATTACGGTACGAGTGGTGTAAATTAATGAAAATAATATGAACTAATAACACCAAATATTAATTTAATTTCTACACACGTATGTTTTTTTCGAATATACACCTACAACTTGTGTAAAAGTACTTGACAACATTGGGTTTTTACTCAGGAAATTTCGGCGATTTTTCGTGGTCATCTTTATGCAGGTAAAAGTTTACAACTTGTATGTGTTATTTTTTATTTGTTGTCATTATTATTTTACACGTACATTGGAAAATGTAAGTTGATTAGGACAATCAGGTTATTTGACGATGTATGTTCATGTTTATCTATCACTGCATGATTGGGGTCAATTTAGAATGAGATGTTTAGTTAATACACTATGCTTGTGCAGTTTTACATAATCGACAGGTATCTGCAAAGTGTACCTACTTAAAGTGTAAAAATAACACACACACACACATTGTATGTATGTATATATATTATATATATATATATATATATATATATATATATATATATATATATATATATATATATATATATATATATATATATATAGTAATTTGTCACATGTCACATGTGGTGTAGAGTATTTTATTTTTAACTGAACAAATGTGTTTAGTGTTTAATTACACCAAATTGCTGTTATTCCAGAATACTCGACAAGAATTTAATAATACACCTACAGTGCATGCGTAAAATTACACTTGGTTTTTTGCAGTGCACGTCGATGTGGAACATAAAGAAAAATCTGCAGCATCCAGGGTCAGATGGCAAGGTGTTAGGAAGGGGATCAGAACAGCTAACCGAGCATTCGATTACGTTGTAATCTTCTATAAAGTTCTTAAACTTTCTTAAATGAAAGTGGAATATTGCACGATAGGACGGCAAAAGGGTAGGAGGGGTACTATATCACGAAAGGTATGTTTTATGCCGTTGTGGAAATAAGAGTATTTCAAAACATTATGATGTGAACTTTATAGAAAAAAGTAGAACAACTTGGGAAAGTGTAGCATGAGCGAAGAAGAGGTTAGGATTTCCTAAACGAACCTTTCAAACTATTGCATTATGCACTGGAACATTATAGTGTAGAAACGTGAAAGGCTGAAGGACACAATAAAAGAGACGTTTGTGTACAATAGGAAAATAACATTTTCTTCACCCATCACCACCCACACACAGCCGCCTTCAACAAACCTTCTTATAATCAACAGTACGCCAAGGACTATGTACCACCACAGCAGCGAGTGGAAGGTGGCGTGTGCTTGGTTGTAGAAACAAGTGAGCATTTATAATAAAATTCCTTTTTATGTGTATTTGTTTATGTATAGGTGTATTATCGCAGCAAAATTCTTAAATCGGAGAAAATATTTAATAATAATAATACAATCCTTCTAAACATATGAGTAACGAGCATCCCGCTTATTCAGATTGTATTTTCATGCTACCCGATGCGTTCTAAATCAAAAGACTTAAATTATTCAACGTTAAGAGTTATTTTTCAAAACGTACGTGAACATCGAGAGCTATCACATTTTGTTGTTTGTGGAAGTAATTACATGAACATTCTGACAATTGTTTACACACATCTAGAACTTCAAGATTTTTACCCGTGAAAGATAAACGGCATACGGATAACATCACTCATTCTCTGTCAGCATTTGGTAAGGCATTATGTATTGACAGTCACGCAATAAGATTGCAGGGCAAGGCATGGGGCGCACGGTACTTAACACGCTTGTTTCGTCGTATCACTGCCGTATTAAGTAAATTATAACATCATGGATACATACCGATAGTTGGCACTCCCCACAACATCTTTGCGTAACAGCGAGTATCAGGAGTGATGAAGACAGTAACAAAATGCTGTAAGTGGTCATGGCGTGATGTATCCTGTAAACAAGTACAATATCTCACATTACAACATTCAACAATAAACATTACAAGTTATGCGTACTTTCAGATTATAGCTGCATTGTGAAACTTTTGTTTTGTATTTATTTATTGGGAAGTTACATATAAATTTATAGTATCGAAATTTTGTGATTCCACCTGAGAGTTGTAGAAAAAATTTCTTATAACAATGAATAGCGACTAAGTTAATATTATTTAAAACCAAACATTACTAAATTAAACTTAAAAATAGATATTATTAATCTCCATTGTGAGATAAAAAGGCTTATGAAACAAATAAATTAAAAAAAACCTGAATCAAATATATGGTATTTATGAATCTAGGTTTATTTCCTTCAAAAATATATAAGGCCGTAGTTTTTCAATGAAAATATTGTTTTCAACTACTATCCATTGGTAAAAGTTTTTCCATTTTACACCTGCACAGATAAGTCCAAATTTCTGAAAAATATAGTTTTTTGTTATCAATAGCTGTCGTAATTTCCGGCTGTCTAATGATGGTGTATCGCGAAAACGTTTTGTGCCAAGATAGCCTTGAAAACACTGCAGTTTCTTGCAACATACTTGATTGGTAGAGACACGCAAAATTCGCGTTATTTTCTGACAGCTGACTAGACTCCAAGTGACTATAGGCTCATTCGACGTCTCCCGCTGGCCGATATTGTCGTGATTTGCCGCGGAGAATGCTTACACGGTAGAGAGACCAATCTCTGTAAGGACGTAATACACGTAAATGACATTACTTAAAAGTCCGTGGCCAATTGAATCACAAATTTGCTCTGTTAAGTATAGGAAAGTGAGTTTTGTCAGCAGCCAAATGATAACGCTAATTTTGCATGCCTCTAATGATTGGGTGATATGCGTCTGGCACAACGAAGCTGTCTGCAGACCAATAGTAGGCATCAAATATTAGAATAGCGGGATTCTCATTGGCTCAGTCAAATACGGTAACAGCTCCACGTACAAGCGGAGCTCAACAATATTTTGTTAACCTGAACGTACGGTGAAAGCCAACTAACACAGGTGCCGACTTGTAAAAAATTTGGTGGCGGGGGCAGCGAGATTTATTAATGTATATTTCAAGCCAAACAAAGCGAGTGCGTGTGGTTCCTGGTAACGTTTTAATTACTGCGACCCCAAACAACACGCTACTTTACATAACTTAAATATAGATCTTATCTCATACGTTTAAGTTTTTCACAGGTTACAATGCCTTGTAATGTGAAGACAGCCTAATCTGATTTGAAATCTGTCAAAAATAATGCTTGCATATTAGTTAAAAAATTTATATTTTCTAACCTATGGGTTTACAATTTTGAGTTACTAAAACATTTTGACTCCAGCTTATGTGTGTCCTTGTATTCCTGGAATATGAAATAAATAGCTGTTGTAAATATACAATCTGCACTTGTGGTTAAAAAGAACATACAATTCAGAAATGTTCAACGCAATGTGACTTGCAGTAAACAATGCAACTAAAATTCATGTAGGTAAATTTATCCAAAAATTTCGTTGCAAAAATAAGTAGCACTAAAGCACTGATATTTTGTTTTAATTTGAAAATTCAGTGTCCAATCCAAGTTTTGTCATTTGTTCACCAAGGCAAATGTTTGCCGTCGTATTTCCACTCGTGAAATAAATTCATAGGCTATTTCATCTAGGTCTGTTGAATGTGTGAGATCTCGATGGCAGTTCAAAATAGCCATGGTATTTAGTCGGCGCTGGCTCATTGCTGATCTCAAATAGGTCTTGAGTCTTCTTAAGCTCGAAAGTGACTTTGAAAGTTTCTTTTGTAATTTGCTGGTCCTCGTTCTCTGGGTGGACGAGCTGGAGCCATTGTTGAAATAGTAGAACAATGTGTGGGTTCTGATGTAGACATGCCTGCATGGCTATGATCATAGCTTAAATTTGTTGTTGTCTTAGGACACTTGGGAGGCATATTTAACTCACAGTTTATTGATACACTTGACTCCTGTTTCCTTTTTCATAATAACTTGTCCATCTTTGTGATCTTGTTGTAACAAATAAATTAAAAAACTACCATTCACAAACAGTAATCAGTCACGATCATGATGTTAAAAAAATTGTAACACAACACTTTACCTAGAATACAGCCAGTCACCATTCAGTCATCATGCATATCGCGTATGCAATCCACTTGCTTGGCCATGAAGAAGAGCACCAAACACTGCTAGTCACGTACTACCAAATACTAATACGCACAGCTCGCCACGTAAACCGGCAAAGTCATGCGCGCACCATCTAGCGACTCTGGTGGGCTTGTTTGTCAGTCAGACGTCGCTAGATAGTGCACTTACGTTCGTCAGTAGAGCTTTGACCGAGCACGGAGTTTCACGTAGTTTCGGTAATTGGTACCACTACAAGCTACAGCGACTCAAAACATTTTAGTAGCATTTTTCTTGTATCTACACAATTTTTTTTTTCCATTTGGTAGTTGCAGGCGTGGAAAACTGAAAAAGACGAAGTTGGGAACTGTTAGCTTCGGCAACCGCTGGTATGGGGGCAGCACCAGCACCAGCTTTCCTGGTATTTTTCAAATAATTTGAATATTGTCGGTCGCCATTTTTTGTCGACCTGTTAAGATTTTGAGGTTATAATGTAAGACGTTTTTTAAGTGTTTCCGCGAAGGTATTTCTGAAAAATTGGATCATGTCTTATAAATCGTAAGTTTAGGATTGTGTCTTAGTAACGACTTTTAGCTATACAAATTAATCGTGATCACATACTGTAGTTTTCTGTGTACCAGTTTGTATTTTAAAGAGTGTAAAACAACATATTGGCTCTTATTTCAAACAAACGTCTGACCGATGCTTGACGAGAAATAATTAATTTCAATGACATTTACTGCATGTACGGTATTATAACGTAGCAGTTTCACTTCATTGTCATGTTAAGGTTTGTATACAAATCGATCGTTTCCAGCACATCATAAAAATATCGCAAAATAGTAATAGGCCTGGGCTGTCAATTAATTTTACTTATGCTTTTTAAAATATATGTTCTGGGTCATCCCTACAACAATATCTTATGTAAAAAAAAACAAGAGTTCGTATGTACCTTGTATAGTAAAATTTATTTATTTATTTAATTACAGTTATACAAGCATATGGACTGTTGTTAAACTGAACATTACATAGTATATAAATATTTTCAGGCTGCACATAACTGCATTATTAAACATTTTTAGTTTGTCATCCCATTATCAGACTTTTCAGGTTGTATTTACATTATCAGACGTTTTCAGATTAAAATATTTGTCTGATAAACAAAGTTGATATATAGTGCATTCAAATTATCGAAAATAAAATCGATTGTGTTATGTACTCGGCACACACTAATCGAAATGGCAACCATTTTATTTGTATGTAGTCATAAGTGATTCAAAATGCCCTACTTTATGAAGTTAGTTGTCACCCGCTTGGTAGATGGCGCTGCGAACAGTGCCCAACAGTCTAGCATGAGAGTTTCCGTTCTATAATCCTCTTTGTTCTATGGGTAATTGGTAGCAAGTTAAGATTACGACTAAGTTTGATATTTTAATACCATTTCTTATATTTTAAAGAGGGGCCGAGCCTTCTTTAAATTTTTTTGGAGGGGGGGGGGGAAGACCACTTTCTTTTACATTTTTGCAATGGTGTATGTCCACAAACCAATATATTCTAATTGTTGACTCCCATTGCAACAAACATTGAAAAATCTCATAGAATGCAATTATGTACCGACAATTATGCGGTTCTTTATCACCATGATTTTTGACCGTACAATTATCTGGACATAAAATGACAGAAGCAAATGTTTTGGAACTGTGCTGATAAAGAGTGTCAGAAAGACAATCCTTTATTATTAATTTACCCCAAATTTGCGAGCGATTATTTGGCATGGTGTGCACATTTGTTTTTTTAAATATTTTAATAAAATGTACAAATATTTGACTTTGATTTTTGGTCTTGGAACCATTTAGTATGGCAAAATCATTGCACACAAATTTCTGCGAAAATATTATCTTGGATTGAGTTTTTTATGTTGATGTAAGTCAACACGTTTACATAATTTTACAAAAACGCCATGTTTACTTTTACAGATTTTACACTTTGCACATACTTCGCATAATTATTTTTCTCTGGTCCTATCCTGACATCGCACAGAACTTTCTTTTGTTTCATACAGTTTGAAGTAGTGCATTTCAAGGATTCCACAGTGCATACTATAAACCTGCTTATTATTATATCATAGTACTACAATTTTGTTTTCGAGAACAATAGTTTAGTATCATCTTTTTACACTGTAAAAATGACACGCAACTAATTACTCTTTGCCGACTTTACGAGTTATTGAAACACCAGTAAAATGACACAGAAAAGTTCCTCAAAATTTTATCATTTTACAGGAATGCTACTACAGTTAAAATTGTTTAAATAACATACCATAGAGACAAGGCAGAATAGAACATTGTTTTATTCAGTAATAGAAGGCAGTATATGTGTACTGCCGTAGGAAAATAAGTACTGGTATGTTGTTAGTATAAAAATTGTGACGGTGTCAACTTGACATCAGCGGCAGTTAACGTTTATGGTTACGACGCAGTATTTTTCCCGAGTGGAAATTTCCATGGACATACTTTCGCCTAGTGCATAACTATAGTTTAATGGAGGTTACCTGGTAGTTGTGTGCGATGGCATGGATTCCCATGATGTATTGTGAACAGACTTGAAATGTTACGTTAAACTTTAATAACTCCGCACCGCACCTTCACAATTTCCGACGTCCGT
>PNEQ01046399.1:0-19024 GCA_003012365.1 Medauroidea extradentata
TCTTTACGAATACTCACAAGCGAGCAAAAACGCGCAGCTACAATTTTGTACACTGTTTACCTAGAACCTGAGCTACATTTTGCAGGTAGAATCAACTGTCCACCTGTGTTCGCGCTTTATCTATTTATAGATTAACGAAAAAATAAACATAAAAGCGTATGATACATTAAAAAACTGCAACAAAGTTAAAAAATTAATAGCAAATTATTTCGAAACTATCATTTAAAAGTTAAAGATATAATCTTTCAGAAAAAAAATACGCATTGCTTAAACTCAACACTGGAAACAAAATATTTTACATTAAATTTGTATTTTTTGTTGCAAAAACCCACGGTACAAAATTCTATCGCACTTATGCTAGTTTAGGACACAATTAATAAATCGAATTCATTAAAATTTGGTAGAATTATAGAGTGCATAAAGGAGAATAAAATGAACCTGTTTTGAACATTCTACAAAAAAATTTGGATTTTCGGAATTTTGGCGCATACAAAGCCATTAGGGGACCACTGTGCATCGTGGGCAGGGCAAGCTGCTTACCGGCCGAACACGTAGTCTTTATCTCTTCGTCTCTCTTCGCGTCATATTATCCCCTCGTGTTATCGACTTGGGCACATCCTATCGGCACACGGATATTCGATCCGTAAAACTAGCCGGCCGGTGCGGCGGGAGGGCTGAGAGCGAGAGGTAGGAGCGCCTCGAGGTAGGAGCGCCTCGAGGTAGTTCCAAGAAATCTCGCTTCGAGCGCCAGCCGACGGCCACGCGGAGATGAGGGTCGTGATCGGAAATACGGTGATGTTGGTGTCTCGTGCGAGGACAGCGCGCGTATTCAGTTTTTCATACACCACAGCTGTATTTTTTATCGTACATTTATAAACCACACATCAGCGTGAAGTGCACAGTCTTGGCTAGAGCATCATGGTAGTATCAATACATAATAACTCTCAGTTAAATTAATTTCATATGCAAAGTGCAGGCTAAATTTTCTGTTAAAATATTAATGATGTTTAACACTAAATAAAAATTAATCTGCTGGTTTTAACCAAATGAAACTGTCAGGCTCTGATCTTGAGTACATTTCATAGTTATTTACCTTCAAGTTTTACTTAAGGAAAAGAAAATAGTTATGATTTGTATGAATTAAATTAGGACAGAAGACTCATTAAAATAAATGAAACAAAAGCTATTTCAGTTCCGAAACTTTATTAAGTAGGTACCAAACACATACTTGCTACATATATATTATGAATTCCTTATGTTACATTGATTTTTCATTACATGTCCGAGGCCCTTGAACAGCCTTAACGGGCTGGCGCACAGGGCAAACAGCACTTAATCACGACCCCCGCTCACGTCAAATTGTCGCCTAACTTGTGTGGTGTTAACAACCATGCACCATCGCAGTGGCAGTTAAGGTAAAATTCGCACGCTGAGACCACGTGGTCGCCATTGTCGGAAGCAGAGGGAGAGAGTACGCGAGGGCGGCCATCTTGTGGCAGTAACCGGCCGCGCGACCCCCTCACCACCCCCGCTCCATCCAAGGGGTGGCAGCACGCACACCAAGGACATCATCACCCTCCAGGCCACCTGCCGCCGGAGCTACCTCCCACTTCCGCACCGTGCGTGGGGAGTCTGCCGCGCCAAGGTCGGTGATCTGACCAGCTGATCGTCCGCGCCGCGCACGCTACCGCTCTCCCGCGAAATGACATACCACGGCGCGTATGGAGCCACAGGACACGTGTGCGACCAGTGCTACGAGACTCTACCTGAACATCCGGCCCACCTCAGATGCCACGTGAAGGCGCTATTACCGAACTGGCACCCACATAACATCTTCCGCGACAACCGCGACTTTCCGCTGCAGGCGATGTCTGATGATGTACCTGCACAGACGGGTTTGCAGTGTGGGCCAAGACGGGAAGCTGCCAACTGGAATACACCGTGTGCAACCGCGTGTGCGTGCACAGCACAACAAACAAACTTTAAACAGGAAGCAAATTTCAGTGACATTTTAAAGCGTAAAGTATGTGACAGCCTAGTCTGTCTGCACCCAGGACAGTGCACCGTACCGTGCGTGACGTGTTCCGTGCAATACCACGAGGGATGCTTGTCGGCCGCGGAAGTGGTGAAGGCACACACGGGACCTTTCCGGTGCAACATGTGCGAGACATGTGCGGGAGCCACAACGGCATGTTCACCCAGTGACGGCACAAAACACCGAGTCTCCACACTGTTCGTGACGGGAGGCGGCAACGTACCTGATACACCAGTACGTGAGTGCAGACGACCGCGATGCCACGTGGAGGCGGGAACTACGTTGCGGTGTAAGTACTGTGAGCATGACGCGCACATGGAATGCCTCGTGGTCGAGGAGAAGCAGACGGTAGTCGGCACGGGCTTCCTGTGTTTTGGCTGTATCGCTGCTACACAACAACCTCCGTCGGAGACACCGAACTGGCAGAACCACACCACCGAGGTAAGTAACCTAGATCACAGTGCTATTCCACGAACAACTGTCGCAGTCATTCAGAACATGTCCATACCAGCAATGTTTACAAGTGCATGGCGCACTCCAGTGACACCGCAGGTGACGGAGACGGCCACGACGCGCTCGCCCGCCATGTCGACGCCACGCCAGTTCCAGATGCTACCAACTTTCGCGGGATTAACAAGCGAGGACCCGGAGGCGAGGACTGTGAAGGCCGCCTACACCGGTACGGCGTTAGCGACGAAGAATGGCCGCAAGTCATCGGGAAGCAGCTAACGGGCCAAGCCAACAGGTGGTGCTCGAGTATGACACGATATGGGATGGCGTGGAACGAATTCCGGGGACTGTTCCTATCACAATACGGGGAAGCGTTTATGTCACTACAAGCCCAAAGCCGACTTGCGCTGGAGCCACAGGGGAACGAGCCACTGTCAGCATTTGCGTCGCGCAAGTACCACCTACTGCGAAAGTATCAACCACACCTTAGTGTGCGACAAGTGCTTACTACCTTCGCCGAAACCGCACGCCCAGAGTTCCGTGCTTCGCTAGTGCCACTACTGACGTACGAGCCAGAAGAGTTCATAAAGGCCACCGCACTGTTCGTGAGAGCGACGCTCCAGCCACCGGCGACACTGCGCGGGAGCGGCGGTGCTGACCGGCCCACGACAGCTGCACAACTAGCAACACCAAGGACAGCGGCGACAGGCGGAGAGCGACATCGCGATCGGAACACAAGGTATGAGAGTGATTATTCCAAGAGTGATGTGCATGACAACACAAAACAGCGACGCTCGCTAGACTATTCCAAGCCACCCCCGTTCCCGTGTCAGTTCTGCCCGGGCGACCAGTTGCACTGGCATAAAGACTGTCCTAGAGCGCCGGCGAGGCCGAGGCAAGGGGACAATAATACCAGGTCCTAGTCGGGAAACGGACAGTAGGGGTCACGGGACCTGAAGTCACAGTGTACCCCGGCGTCAATGTAAACAAACAGACACCACAACACGCTCTACTCCAGCAAATCCATAGTCGACACCATCCATCAATAAAAATTTTAGTAAGCATAAATAACCTCCGCTGTTATGCGCTAGTAGACACAGAGGCCTCACACAGTTTCATTCGGCCAGAATTTGTTAATACTAAAACCATGATAAAATTCAATCAGCACGTTCAGCTAGCTGCCGAGGTCGCGAAGTGCCAAGCGATAGGCGAAGCCACCATTGTTGTACACATCAGGGACATTGAGACCATAACAACTGCCTTGGTAGCACAGGAGCTGAGGGAGGATGCCCTCTTGGGCCTGCCTTGGCTTACCGAACAGAACACAGTGGTAGAGCCCGCGGCGAGACACATACACTTCGGCACTGCTGAACGCAGAACCGCATACAGTACAGAGGCAAAAACAAGGGAACCGGCAGCCACAGTTAGACTCGAGGATATATCAAACGAATTCCCCCAAGCGTACAGAGAAGCATTTCAATGGCTTTTAGATGAGAGGAGCGAAGTGTTCGCGGCTAATGATATCCTGAGATGTACTGCGGTGACGGAACACTGAATCGACCTCACCACAAACAAACCTATTTACACCCCCCCTAGGGGCTACTTGCCACATCAGGCCAAAGTCATCAAAGAACAGATCAAGGAGATGCTGGCAGACAGAGTCATTGAACCGGCTAACAGCTGGTACAATTCACAAATAACGTTAGCCCCCATGAAAGATGGCACGCTGCGCTTTTGCGTAGATCTGAGACGTGTGAATCTCGCGACAGAAAACCTGTCCCCACCATACATCAGCGTCAAGAATGCTCTGAACGCCATTGGATGCGCGAAAGTGTTCTCCTCCCTAGACCTGCAGTGCGGTTACTAGCAAGTTCCAATGCGGCAAGACGACCGGGATAAAACCGCATTCATGGCCCCAGGTGGCAGCCAATACCAATTTTGCGCAATGCCGTTCGGCCTGAAAGGAGCACCCGCGACGTTCCAAACGATGATGGTGCAGGTACTGAGCGAACTGGCCGGCGAGTTCACATTAGCCTACCTCGATGTGCTCATATGGTCGAATACCTGGGAAGAACATCTAATCCACCTATCGCTTGTCCTAGAATGCCTGGCCATCAATGGGCTGACATGCCCAGTACCCAAATGCCATATAGGGAAGGCCAACATCGAATTTCACATGGTCAGCGAGAAGGGGATTGAACCCAACGCCGAACACCTGCACTTAGTAGAGGAGTGCCAACCACCAGGCACGCGCAAACAACTGCGCAAGTTTTTCGGCCTGATAAACTGGCTACGTGAGCACATACAGGGGTTCGCGACCATAACAGCACCGTTGACAGCTCTCCTCTCCCCGCAGAGAAGATACAGTTGGACCGCGGAGGCGGACAAAGCGTTCCGAGACATTAAGACAGCGTTCACGAGGTGCGAGACCCTAGCCCAGTACGATTGTCAGCGCCCACTATACCTCCAGACGTACGCAAGTCAAGAAGTGGTCGGTGCGGTGCTGTACCAGTACGGCGACAAGGGAGCACGACGTGTAATAGACTTCTCGAGCGCTAAATTTGGCCCCACGGAAAGACGGTACCACGAAAACGAGCAAGAGTGCCTAGCAGTCGTATGGGCGATAAAACATTACAGAGCCTACTTGGAATACCGAAGATTCATCCTGCGCACCGACAACAGGTGTCTCGGGTGGCTGCAGTACATGCGCGAAACGCGCAGTAAGCTTGCGCGGTGGTCAATGGTGCTGCAAGGCTATGATTTCGAGGTCGAACATGTAGCGGGGAACGACAACCAACTGGCCGACACATTGTCGCGGGCGCCGGGCACTGACATCATCGTGCGCGACATGACGGACTGGGACGATATCCTGCCACCCGAGCCGCAGTCAGCTGACGCCCAGCTATATCAGCTGATAGCAGAACTGCAAGAGGCCAATGTCAACAACATTTACGAGGCGGTTGTAGCGGCACAGCGAGACTGTCCCACATGTTAGAACAAGCGCCAGGAATGCGCGAACGAGTTGGTACACCAGTGGTGTGTAGTCAACGAACGGGTAAAGATGCCCCCCCCCCTTCGGGAGAGACCATGGAGACTGTTTGTGCCCGAGGGTGAACACGGGAATGTGCTACGTCACACCCACGACGGACACTTTGCCGGACATCCGGGCGCGTGCCAGACCGCCCGCAATGTAAGCCGTCTGTTCTACTGGCCAGGGGTGACCCGGGCGGTGCAACGGTATGTCAGAAGCTGCGAGACATGCAACAAGTACAAGTCGCGAAGAACCGACGGCGAGCAACAGCAGCAGCCATATCTGATGGAGCGCCCATTTGAAACTGTCGCCCTAGACATCATGAGCCCATACCCCCGTTACACGAACGGCAAGCTCTTCATTTTAGTGGTGACGGATATGTTTTCGAGGTAGACGGAAGCCTACGCTGTTCCCAGCACACGTGTTAAGAACCTAGTGCGAACATTTGACACGGAGTTTTATGCAAGAAGGTCCTGCTTATGGACAACGTGTCACAATTCACTGGGGGAAAATGGAGAGATGCATGTGGAAGTGGGATGTCTACCACCACACCACACCAGTGTACCACCCGAGACCCAACCCCACGGAGCGTCGAAATCAGGATCTGAAGACGCAGCTCCGACTCCGTGTAGGGAAAAGGCACGAGACCTGGGCCGAACACCTGCCCACAGCCCTGTTCACACTTAGGTGCCGGGTGAACGCAGCCACCGGACAATCACCAGCAGCGGCACTACTGGGGTGCAATCTCAGACTCCCAGGCGAGTATCAGTGCGTCGCCGTCAGCGAGGAGGAACATGGAAGCCCTGAAGTAAGGACGGAAAGGTGACAGGAGCGACACGCGGCGATGAGGGCTAACCAAGAGCGCTACGTGCAACAGTGGCTCAAGACCACGAGACGCCCCCCCCCCGAACAGCTCCAGCCTGGACAGCGGGTGTACGTCCGAGCGCACCCTCTCTAGGCAGTAAAAAAGAACTACTGCGCAGGCTTCGCCGCCAAGTGGAGCGGACCACACCAGGTTGTACGAGCGTGCGGCAGGACCACCTACCTCGTTAGGCGCCACAACGGCCGAGTAAACAAAGTACATAGAGATGCTCTGCGAGCTGGTTATGGTGGTGGAGGTGGAACGCCCCACGGCACCACGCCCGCCAGGACAGACCCGCCAGACTGGGCGCCACCTAGAAACCCGCGTGCAAGAGACAGCCCCCCCACTGGGTGCGTAAGGTGTCTCTTCGCGAGCCGGACACCGCCGACTACGGCAGCAGAAGGCGGACGGTGCAGAGGGGCAGTCGACACTAGTGACGGGATGCTGACGCGCTCACCTGAACAACGTAACAGCCCAAGAGTTCCGGCGAGGCTTCACGAGCCCACCGACAGAGTCGTATGCGTTTAGGCGCCTGGCGTCGAGACGACACCTGCCGACGCGGACCAACTCCGCCCCCGAGGCGCCATGCCCGGGGCGGAGGTGACGGGACCGCCTGTTCAAGACAGAGCCCGAGGAGGGACAGGCGACGCCGACGTCCAGCTGCCGCTGGCCGGAGACGACAGCCGGGCACCCTCCGGCCTGCCGCAGGAGATAACATGGTACGACACGGAGGTTGACCCGACACCAGCGCCGCACGAGGGGGGGGGGACAGGGCGCCCTCGTCACCCCTCCCCTCCACGGCCATCCAGGACCCAGCTCCGCAGCAACTTCTGCAGCCCGACGTGGGTGCCCTGGACCATGGGGACCACCTACAGGGCGGGGAAGACCTACTGCCTTCCCGCCGGTCGAGACGTACGGGCTGCGGGGTGCACATCTTGCCACGACGATCTGGCCACCAAGACGAACGCAATGGCACTTCGCAGTCGTCAGCCACCCCAGCCAGGCATGTACTTCCTCCGCACACGGCCAGCTGGCCCCCGGAGTCCCTCCTGCTGCAGGTAAGGCGGCGGCGGCGTTGTGATGCACAGACGGGCTCCCGGGAGGGGGGCGTTTGACGCGGGTCGTTCCGCAACTCCCTCTCTTCGAGCCCATCGTGCACATCAAGCCACCATTACGGAACGCGCCGAGCGCCCGTACAGCCATGGCATATGGGAACGCACCCGGCCACGTGGGCACACGAGGTAGCAGCGTCCAGACGCCATCCCCGCGACGCAGGGTGCCACCAGCGTGTGCGTCGGTCCCATAGAACTGCCAGCAAATGGTAGGAATATGCCCCCTTGACGAGAAGCGACGCAATTTAATGTCAAAGTTGAACACTGTGTAAAAGCCCTCCCTTGCTTTTCACATCAAGGGAAGTTATGCCATTTAACAGGCAATAATATAGAAAGGCCAGGGGTAAGTGTGTTTCATGTGTACTTTGCCCCCTCTAAACTTTTTCGTATTTAACCTTAATCTCAATAAAACACCCCTGCGCCTCGCGACAACTTGGACTCGCTCATGCAGCCAACTTGCCGCCCAAATATCTACTCACGTTCTCCCCCAAACAGTTTCACGTTTTATTTGTTCTGTAATTGCCAGTGTTGTGTTATAATTATTTCTATTCAAATAACGTCCAAACGCAGTGTCTACGTTTTTAAATGTTGTATGGTTCAAAATTTCACGTAACTATAAATTACGTAAAGTCTCCATAAACTATCCCGTTATACAAATTTGGGATTCTAACCCTCAAGCTGAGCTATTATGTGTGTTTTGGGCCTTTGCCCCTGTTTAATTGAGTGATTTTGTGTTTTTCGGCGAGTGCTTCCCGCGCTTTGGCGGCACAACGTCATGCACGCTGGAAGGACTCGCCAGTTGGCATTGCGCGGTGGACCGGGACGGTCGACGTGTTAGTCACTCCGGACCCTTCACAACTTTGCATAGTCAGTATCGTACCAATAGTCATTCTTTTCGTCTGGAACATTTTCTTTTAACTTTGCTGGCTCGGAGGTGTACCGTTCACCCCTGCAACTCGTCACCCAGGGGCATTACTTAAATTATATTTTTCACTCATGTAGTGAATTTTCACGTAACAGCATCGCCCACCGGTCTGGCTTAGGGCCGGGTCCGCTATTTGTGCCACTAGCGTTGTATGATTGGAGCATGGTGCTTTACCAATAAATAAGTTTTTTCCAGTTACAGGTGCGTATTTATTACTTGCCGCTTCGCGGCCGTAAGGGCACGAGACCCTTCAACCCGCCTTCCAGTACTAGACCTATAGTGTGTGTATGTGTGTATTTTTCTACTTTAGTGCTACGGGCTTGGGGAACACCATAAGATTCCCCTGCGTAAGTAACCTAGCGACGTAGAGTGGGGAGTGTTCTGCAACGCCTGAAACCTAGAGCCTCTGCTCTCATGAGTGCCCGTTCTCTCTTAACGGGCTGGCGCACCTAGCAAACAACACTTAATCACGAGCAATGCTCACGTCAACATTCATTCTCTCATCTAGAACTTTCTGTACAAATCATGTTAATTTAAAAGCTGCTGCGTCTACAGATTTGCCACTGCGAAAGCCGTATTGGTCTTCTGCCAAGATGCCATTAGACTCCAGGTAATAAAACAGTATTTTTTGGCAAATGTAGGTATAAGTGATATGGATCTGCAGTTTGCCATTGAATTCTCATAATTACTTTTGTGGAGTAGCTTAATTATGGTAAATTTTAGGCGATCTGGAAAGATACCTGATAAAAATGAGGTATTGAATATATAAATAAGAGGGGCACTGATTTGGTTGATACAGTTCTTGAGTAGCTTACTTGATATCTGATCGTAGTCTGTAGAAGTTTCGGGAGCTAGAGAGTGTATAATTTCACAGATTTCTGTTGATGTTGTGGGGATGAACACAAAGGTACATGGTTTTCATTTCTAGGCAGAGAACTCTCCAAAAGTGTTTAAAGGTTATTTACAGTGGACCTATCTTTTAATAGCACATCCACGATTCCTAAGAAGTATGTGTTAAAGGCATTTCCAATGTCTGTTGCATCCACTAGTGATTTCTCATTTACTATTACAGAGATAGAGATGTCAGACATTTTATATTTACCAGACATAGATTTAATTACCTATTTTCCAACTGGTTTTGACCTTATTATTCGATTTTGATAGTAAATTTTGAAAATGAAACTGCTTAGCTTTACTAATGACTTTGTTTAGTAATTTGCAATAGTTCTTAGTGAGACTTGAGTACGGCATCATTTGAAGTCCTGCATAGCATATACAGCTCTCATTTCTTTTTACAAGAAGTTTTAATACCCCTAGTTAACCACTGATTGTGATTCCTATCCTTTACATTTACTAATATTTGAGGGAAATTTGCTTCAAAGTGCTGATTTGTGCTCAACAGTCCATGCGTGCATCGCGACCGTTCGTCAACACAAACCGGCGACATGGGCAGTATTCACAACGGCCCGCAGCATTCGGAAGGCACCCTGCATGCGCCCGATACTGATGGAACCGACTGAGCGCCCAAGTTAATGTGGCCACATGGTCAGCAAGTCAACACAAAAGAAAGTGCCAATATTTAAAGCAAATCAACCAAGTAACATCTCCGCAACACACCCCAACACCGCTAAACAAGGGACATTGGTCGTTACAAGCAATAAGCCGTCGCTGATCACGACGTGCGCAAATGCCGGAACGAATGTCGCCTGAAACAGACAGCGCGGGAATTGCTAGGTCAAAGTAATAGTGGCGAGGCAGTCACCATATTTTTAGGAAATTATTGAGCACCCACAAGTAAGGCAAACGAATTTATTAGGTAAAATGCTTTGAAATTATTCAACGACGCTGGGCCGCTGAGAGCGGCCCAGACCAACAACCTGAAAACCGCAAAGACAGTGCAACGCGTCACCAATTTTTATATTTAAAATGAGAATAGTGAGTAATGTATTATATCGAAGTGTTTTACGTGTGTTACTATAATAAGCAGTGCCAGCTCGGACTTAGAGAGCAGCTTAACAAGCCAACCGGAGCGGAAGGCACATTTCAATTAATTTCAATAAATATGTTTATTTACTCAATTTCAACAAATTTAACTATGTTAAGATCTCTAAGGGCTCATATTTGTCTCATGTAATTTTTTGTGTCTTTATATGTACTCAGCTTCAACACAACATTCTTAAAGCGGCCACATGGATAGTTTTGGCGGGCGCTCTCAGCTACTAGCAGGAGCGGGCGCTATTGCTCCTCAGTCTTGTCTGGGGCATGTAGGGGTTAGGCCATGCGATTTGCGGCTCCTGGACCATCACCGTATCTTGTCGTATCATGTAGCTGCAATAGTAATTTCATCTAATTTTCCAGGATTGGAGCCAACCCCATCTCTGCAAGCTCTTGCGCCCAGTGGTTTATTTTTACAACATAACTTCACCACAGCATAACTAGTGTTCATGTTTACAGTGTTAGCCACCCACCAGCTAAAGACATGGGGACCGTTTAAGGCATGTTCGTGCAATATATAATGTGCCAATAACAACACAATAAATGAGGGGTTAAATCTATTCACACTGGTAAGTTATTTGGCCATGGCCACTACATGGTCCTTTGGGAGCTAGTCCCACCAACCAGCCGCTTTACAGCCTTACAACAACATATATCACGATGTGGAGGAGACAGAGGGGCCTCGCCACATGGGCGGTAGACCTATGGCCGTCACCCTCCAGGGCATAAGTAAGATGCCTCCACCCTCTTTGCCAAACACCACCAACACGTCAAGTGGCTCCCTGCAATGTGGGGCAACTTCGATGTGAGATCAACACATCGCCAACAACATCAGGTATGTGAAGGTGTATGGACTGTCGAGTGAAATTCTAAACAAACTTTTCACAGCGTTCAAGTCAGTGACGGGACAGTGTAAAAACGATCGGGACAAACAAACGGGTATGTACAGTGGAGAAAAGAGACAGTGTGCGTGCCTAACGTGCGCGAAAAGCGAGACAGTATGGCGAGACAGGCGGGCCACACGCATACCACAGGCGTGATATCAGAAGGAGGCAGCGCGTACAGCAACCCCCTCCTCCATCCGTCCTCGGACCGGTAAACAACACCCCACCGGCTGGGCGATCAGGGAGTCTGCCGCGAGCGCGAAAAATCCGACACCTTGCTGCATGGCTAGCACAGCCCAAAAATGCAAACTTCGGATGGACTAGCGGCTACACTGTGCTATACCTGCATCAGGCCGGTCAGAAATTCAAACATTGGTGCATTCGGACGCGCGGGGTCAAGTTGCCAATGCGAGAGCACAGACAGGAAATTATGCCTCCTGGAGGCAATTGAACGTGCGAATAACGCACTCAGGACATCTGTCGCACAAACATCACTCGGGCTAAACACAGAACTTTGCTGGGACTGTATGCGACTGCGGGATAGCGCCAGGTTCCTCAATGCACTGCTTAACATACCATGTCAGTGCAACACATGTTAACAATGGTCACAAGTACAAACATCAATGACAGTGCGACAACAGTGCAGTAACTTCCAATGATGTGACGGGAATGTACTTTCAACACTCAACTGTAGGACAAGCAGGAGTCAATATCATGCACACTGCATAACACCACATGAGGCAAGAAGTGTGCATAAAAGACAATTCACGTGCGCGAGATGCGAACCACGGACCAAACAGGACTCTCACGATTTATTGAGCAGGAATGAGCTGCAGCCTACACACTGCCAACAGCCAGTGTGTTACAGCACAGGGGCCGATGTGTGGAAGTGTCAGTTGTGTTGATACCAAGCATATCAGTGGTGCGTACCGCGGAACGAGTGGCCAATACCGATAGACACCAGGTTTAAATACCACAAGTGCACGCGACGAAGCCACGTCAATGCACGAATAATAGGACAGAACACGCAACACGAACTGCACCCAAGGACACCCTTAGTGCTACCACCCACGTCACCAAACAGCCTACCATACGCGAAACATGTGTGCGCAGGACTGGAAGCTAAAACAACAAAAACACCAAACCAGTTCCAGTCATTACCGAACTTTTCCGGGGCAACAACAGAAGACCCGCAAGCATTCATAGAAGACTGCGCAACCAGACTGCACTGGTATGGTGTGTGCGAAGATGAGTGGTCCAGTTGTGTAGGAAACCAGCTGTCATGCGACCCAAGACACTGGTTTAAGTCAGTAAAGTATTATAGTACGAAATGGGATGAGTTTCTCACCGCATTTCATTTGCGATTCACCAGAATGTTTTTGTCTTTACAAGCATGTAGCCGTGCAGTGCTTCAAACACAGTAGTTAGGTGAGTCAACCACCGTGTTTGCTAAGCAAAAAATTAACATTATCAAACAGTATCATTGTAGTATGTCAACAACAGAAGTGCTCGAGGTTGTAGCCTCTACAGTGTTGCCAGAATTCTGCAGCAAAATTTCGCCCTTAATACACAGTAGTTACGAGGACTTCATGCGATCTATAATGGTCACAGACAGTCACTCATATGACGACTCGGCATGGGCCAGCCCGAGCCACACCAAGCCACGTCCTCACAGCAGTGGCTATATAGCAGGGGGCGACAGCGACAAGTGAGACCGGACACAGCCGATTCACGCGCACAAAAACATGGTATCGCCAGAGAAAATCAGCTATGTCAAGAAAGTGCAACACGACGAGAGAAGACAGTGGGACAAAACACAGAAGCCACGGTATCCCTGTAGGTACTGCCCCGGGCAACAGCTGTACCATTGGCACAGTGATTGTCCCAACGTGCCGGAGCACCCAGTGGGAGGTGGAGCAAGGCCACCACCAGCGGGAAACGGGGAGCAGGGGTAGGAAGACCGGACGTCGCCCTCCCCCCATCCACCACAACAACCGTAACGAACATGACTTCGCAGCAGGTACCACTTCACCAGCTCAACATCAACAGTTCCCAGAACTGTACGTTAATCCACATTCCAATTTCCATCAATGGTAATATGTGTTATGCTCTTGTTGACACAGCTACTACACATAACTTTGTCGACCCACATTTTGTAGACACCCGGAATTTTAACCAGTTCAAACAAACAGTGCAACTTGCCACCACTGTCTCCAGTGGTGAAGTAATGGGACAGGTCAACATCACAGTCAAAATACGCGACATTGAGATGCAAACAGTGGCATATGTAGTAAGCGAGTTAAGGGAAGATGCTATTTTGGGATTGACATGGCTAACCAAACAAAACACCATTATGGAATCTGCCGCCAGGCGAATTCACTTCGGGCGAAAAGAACGCAGAACTGTGTATAACCTTGAAACCCGCACACAAACGACAACAGTAAACCTAGATGACATAGACCTTAGTGTACCACCTCAAAACCGTGCAGCAATGCAGAAGCTCTTGCACGCGCGCAGGTACGTTTTCGTGAGCGCCGACCCACTTAAGTGCACCAACATCACAGAACACGCCATAGAAACGGAACACGATAGACCACTGTCCACACCTTCGTGGAAATATTTACAACCACAGGCGAAAATAATTAAACAACAGATAGCAGAGATGCTCGCCGATGGCGTAATTGAACCCTCGGAGAGCCGATACAATTCCGCTACAACCTTAGCTTCTATAAAAGACGGCACATGGAGATTTTATGTGGATCTGGGGCCACTAAATTTAGTCACGAAACCCGCAGCGCAACCATACAAAAGTGTCAAAACTGCTCTCAACATGTTGGGTAACGCAAAAATGATGACATCTTTGGACTTGCGCAGCAGTTATTGGCAAGTGCCAGTAAAATCGGAACACCGACACAATACGGCATTCACCACCCCAGAAGGGTCACCGTACCAATTCTGAGACATGTCCTTCGGGTTGAAATGTGCTCCGTCAACCTTCCAGGCAATGATGGGCCGTGTACCGGACGAGCTAATTGGAGAGTGCGTAGTTGCGTATCTCGACGACGTAGCAGTCTGGTCACAGACATGGGAAAGGCACATGCACCACTTGTCACTAGTATTGGAAAGGCTTGCAATCAACGGTCTAGTATGCGCCAACCATAAATTCCACATTGGCAAAACACAAATAAAGATTTTGGGGCACATAATAAACTCAGACGGAAACAAACTAGACCAGGAACAACTCCGAATCATTGAAGAGTACACCCCACCATGCACCCACAAACAAGTTCGCAAATTCTTCGGCCTAATAAATTGGTTGAGAGAATTCATTCCGGAGTTCGCAATTATAACAGCGCCCCCTCACTGCGCTCCTGTCACCCAGCACAAAGTTCAGTTGGACACCAGCAGCGGCGAAAAGCTTCGATGACATGAAGGCCAGTTTCAGGCAATGACCATGATCCCAACAAATCTATGTACATACAAACAGATACCAGCGAACGAGGAAAGGAAGCAATGTTGTTTCAGCTGGGCGAGAATGGGGAACAGCACATTATAGACTATATCAGTGCGAAATTTGGCCCAGTATTAAAACGCTACGACATCAACGAGCGAGAATGTCTCGCGGTAGTGTGGGCATTCAAGTGGTACAGGCGCTTTACACTATGCACAGACAACCGGTGCTTAGTATGGCTACATAACACTCGCGAGGCCCGCAGTAAACTCACCAAATGGGCCATATTATTAGTCATTCGACTTCCATGTGGAACTTATACAAGGAGCAGAAAATCAGCTGGCACACTGTCAAGGTCACTGGACCAAACACGACCGCGCGCGACGAAGAGGAGTAGGAGGTAATGTTGGCGCCTGTATCCAAAATAAACAGTGCAGACTCAATCACGTGCAACAATATAACAGCCACAGGTGACACCCACATTTACCAGCTATACAATGACGTAATAACTTCACAACGAACTGCACCCGACACTTTGGCAAATCGTAAACAATGGGGTTAGCAGGTAATGGACAGAGGCAAGTCGTGGACGACAGACTGGAAACACGGCCATGGGCAGGCAGCGAAAAGTGGAAAGTGTATGTACCCTCCACTGACAGGGCACAAGTCCTTGCGTTCATGAACAGCAGCCAACATGCTGGACACTCACACGCTCAACAAACCACGTGGAATGTCCTGCAGCATTTCCACTGGCACGATCTAGCATGCCATGCACGATAATATGTCCATAAATATCTGCCATGCAACCATTTCCAGGCCAGGCACACAGACTGCAGTCAGCAGCAACAAGCCAGGGTAACAACCGAATCATTCGACACGGTAGCCTCGGACAGTATGGGACCATACCCCACTACTTCACGAGGTAAAAAGTTCATAGTGGTAAAAACGGACCTGTTTTTAAGATGGCCGGAGGCATATGCTATAAACAACACCTGAATCAGTAACATTGCTCCAGTATTGCAAAACGAATTTTTCCCCAGTCATTTTATCAGATAATGTTACCCAATTCAGTGGTAAGAGATGGAAAGACATGTGTACTAAATGGGGCGTAACAGCGCACACCACGCCGGTATATCATCCCAGGGCGAATCTGACTGAACGGCAGAATCAGGATATAAAAACACAACTCCGCCTCCACTTACACAACAGCCAAGATCACAGCAAAGGGGCCAACTGCCTGCCCCAGATGCTATTCACCATATGGTGCAGAATAAACAAGGCCACTGGGTACTCCCCAGCTGCGCTACTCCAAGGTCCTGAGCTACCACTGCTTGGCGAATTTAGCTGCTCGCAGGCCAGTAAGGCAGCAAACCCAGAGACCGGAGAACAGCACCGTGAGAGACGCAAAGGCGACATATGCATAGCACGCGAGAATCAAAATAAGTACATTGCGAAGTGGGTACCAGTAACGACGCGACCACCAAACCAGCTCAGGGTCGGCCAGAAAGTGTTCGTGAAGAAGCACCTCCTGTTATCCGCACCGAAAAACTTCTGTGCAGGGCGGACCACATATCATGATAAAGACGATGAGCGCAAACACCTACGTCATAAAATAAAGACGGGCCCATGTCGCACGCGGAAGGTCCACAGAGACGACATACGTCAAAACACGGAGTGTAGAGGTACAAAACACACAGTAAGATACAAAGCAAAGTGTGCAGATAGTAGAGGAACAAGTGTGCCCTGCCACGCCAGGAGCATTAGATGCAGACCCACCGATACAACAAACATATCAAAGTCACAATGACCTACCGAACACAGTGATGCACGATACACCACCAGGAATCGGTGACAGAGAGCAAGACGACACATCAGGGGGCAGACGCGACACTGCACAGCCTGGTGACGTTAAGTGATCATAATATTGTATCAGGTACAGTAGGAGCAAACACCAGGCCTGCTGATACAATAGATTACGAGCCAAGCACAGGATACGCAGAGCAGTGGGAAAAGGACACGGGATCGACACATATGAACTGCATCACGTGCAGTAAAGCGAACCCCACAATGACATAGCTTATTGCCAAAGATGGCGAGAAAAGGGTCTTTTGGTAAATCCTTTACCATTTTTGGTTTTAAAGCATTCCTCAGTAACACAATTTGTCTTACTGCATAGTGCACAACGTCATTGAACTGCAGCAGAAGCCGGGTTTTGTGAGCAAGAGGGGCCCATTAACCTATTTTTCTCAATAATAAATCGGGATGTCAATTAATTTAGTGTTTGCCTGACGGGATGATCAGTCTCCCACGAGGAAACAGCATTCCTGAACTTTTTTGGAAGATACATTAAAATTTTCGTTATACCTTGGCGATCCGAGATTTCTTCACCAAGGGTTTTCATTTTAGTCACACTATCCATTTCAGACGAAATGTGAGCTGCCCTCCCTTTGCCTTCATAAAGAAAACTAAAAAACTTCTCTCGTAGTAAATGAATCGATGTCTCCGACTGTTGTTCATATATAGACAATAGCTTATTCCACATTTCATAAGACATTTTCAATTTAAAATGTGAATAATCGTCTCCTCCATTCTAAAGGCAAAAAGTTCCTTAGTCTTGGAATCTTTACCCTTCAAAGTAGTCTAGTCTTACCTTCTTCAGCTGGTAATTCTACCTCACCCGTCATGACGTCTACAATTTGCTTCGCTTCTGCTGTGATGAGAATTTGGAATATTCCAATTAGTACCTCCCTTCTGTTGTAAGTTCAATTGGCTCTCCCACTTGTTATCACACGCCTCCTGTCCCGGCCGCCATCTTCCAACTACCGTCCACCACCCGAGTCAAGCCCACAACATCTCCCTTCTTTAATGAATAGCTTGACAAACTTTTCTTGACACTCGTACAAGTTCAGCACACAATTATAAACAGTTAATGAGCCTCCTGGCTCCATACCCTTTTAAGAACCTTAATAAGAGTTTTTTTATTATTATTATATATGTGAAGATACCATTACTGTACAAGTGATTAACCTAATAGCTTATCTCTTACTCCATCCCCTTGAACTATTTAACATAATCCGTCATCCACCTTGGTGGGACCCTCTTCCGATTCGGTCTGCTGACTTGTAAAGCTTTACCAGTATCCCAACCTGGCCAATCTGGTTCAGTGTCAGACTCCCAGCCTGATGTTTGTACACTGTTTGATGCCCTTGGTGATGTTTTTTTTCCCACTTTCACTGTTGCTCCACCCTAGCCATTCTGATCCACTGTCTTCTGATTCTGTTTGACATTGTTCTCCATGTTTTGATTCCGGCGACCCCTGTCCGTTATAGCTAATTTTCTCCCCCTCTTTCTCTGTCACCATCTCCTTTCTATTGTCGCTGATTTTGTTTCCGAGTACCTTGTTATCTGTTTTTTCTGTCACTGGAACCAGTACCAAATGTTGTCTATTACGGCGATACGTATTTTCTCCGCTACTAATCAAGTACGACCTAGGACAGCCAGTCTCCCTAGGTGTGCTTAACACCCTTCCGTATTGTTGCCGGTCTGGAATCCAAACCTGGTCTCCTTTACATAAGGGAGAAAGGTTTCTCACCCTGTGACGTTTATTATACCACCCTTCTTGGTAATCATTTCTGTCTTGCAACTTCTTCCTGGTAGTCTCAGAGTCTTTGTGTTTGATAGGATACAGAGGCGGCACTGTGGTTCTGACTTTCCGCCCTAACATAATCTCTAAAGGTGAAAGCCCACAGTCCAGAGGTGCACTGCGATATGCCAGCAAGGCTTCATAAATGTCGGAACTTCTGTTTAGTAGTTTCTTGGCTGTTTTACAGCTGCCTCGACACATCCATTTGACTGGCTAAAGTATGGACTGCTGGTGATGTGAGAGAACCCATACTTCCTGGCAAATTCACTGAATAAACCCTTGAACTGAGGACCATTATCTGTTCTGACCACTTCAGGAATTCCAAATCTAGCAAAAACGGACTTACTTTTTTGAATGACTGCTGCTTCAGTTACACTAGTCAGTTCCAACTACTCAAAGTACCGAGAATAGTAATCAGAAATTACAAGAAACCACCATCCCTGGCTTTTCATTAAGTCCATGCCCACCTTTTGCCAAGGGTACTCTGGAACGTCTTCTTTAATGAATGGCTCTTTGCTATTACTCTTGTTCTCTATACATGTGTGACACGACTCTGCCAGATGTTTTAGCTGAGTGCTCAAGCCCATCCACCAAACTGTTTCTTGTGCACGAGCCCTACACTTCGTGATGCCTAAG
>PNEQ01046400.1:5618-19126 GCA_003012365.1 Medauroidea extradentata
TTTTTTTTTTTTTTTTTTTTTTCGTGAAACAGCTCAAATTATTCGTATAATGTTTATCTATGAAAAGAGCACATATTTGAAGTTACATTTCTCTAATTTGTAAATTCAGCACTTCTGTTATAAACATGATTTTTAGACCTCTCAAAATGGCTAAATCAGCCTTTTTTTTTTTTAACTGCTGCAATTTAGAAAAAACCATGTGAATTCGTAAAGTACAAAATGAGATGCACACATTGCCCTTTACTTCATGCTGTGAATAGAGGCGATATGCTTAAGCTTGGTATTATGACTCCTTCAGCTTCACTTTTCCCACATATCAACTGGGAAATTTTAATTCACTACACACTCAGCGTAAAAAAAATACCTTTGACATGATGTGTACATTATGTATTGTTTGGGTGTTTATTAGCATGTAACTTATGTTTTGCGAGCCCTTTTGCTATACAAAATAGACGTGCGAGGTTTTTCTAGTCATAGTTTTTTTCGACAATTCAGTATATGTGCACAATAAGTAATTTGTTTTATAAGTACATTGTATCAACTTTATACTCTCACAAGGGACCTAGACGAATTGTTTCAAATACCGGAAAATTCTAAACAGAGTAAATTTATAATGCAGAAGCAGTAAATGGAACCACAACATGTAGGCAGTATATGTGGGAAAGTGTAAAATTGAGGGGTAACTTTAAAATTATTATTTATGCTAGATACCTAGTTCTGAAATTTAAACACAACCACCTTGCCAAACACCAAATTAATCTCACATATAAAATGACATTGATAAAAACATGTTTTCTAAGAGTTTACAGTCACATGTTGGAAATTAGTGAAATTTCAGTTGTTGACTATTAACGTAGCTATAACGAAACTGATCAAACCTCAGCAAAAACATGACTATGTTCTGCACAATTATATAAAAATATTAGTTGTGAAGCCTATGCCGATGTATACTTTAGTGTACCACTAAGCTTTTGTAGACTGTCGAAATATTGTACTGTAGTTACACACACAAAAAAAACAGTATTGTAGTGTTACATGTAAATTGACGTAAAAACTTAACATTTTCTTTGTTGCCACACAGTGGTTTTTAGACCATATGCCGTAGGAAGTTTTTGCGGTAGTGATTTAGCAGCTGTAATCATATACTTAAATTACATCAACTATTTAACCAATTATAGTTAAAAGATATTGTCTTTATAGATTGTATGTAGCTATAAAAGACCATTTGCATGTCAGTTACTAGAAGCACCAAAAAGCTTATGATACAAACTTCACAACTGGCAGCAGACTTTCAGGATAGTTTAATGAATTATAGCTGGATATTTTAAGTTTTGGTAATTACGATGGCAAGTGTTCTTGGAAATGTTACATACACTGTGTCATTCATTCCCAAATGGCACAGGTGGTGCTATGAAAGTTGATACAAAGTTACAGGGTACTAAGTTGGTCACAAGAGTCAACAGCACAATGCCTGCGCATGTCAGAAACATTTAACCAGTAACGTTGCAGATAAGACCTCACAGCACATTATTTGTGTGTACCAGAAATTTACACTGGTAATGTTGCAGATGGGATGTCACAGCACGTTATCCGTGTGTGCCATAAACATTTTGCAGGTAATAATGTAGATGGAACATCACAATATGTCATCTGCATATTTAAAATCTTTTCTTCAGACTCAAAGTGCTGGTGATGTGTAGAAAATGTACCTGTGATGTGCTGTTGGGACACGAAGACAAATTTTCCTCCGAGGTGAGCAGGTGCAGACAGTCACGTTTAGGAGTGTTGATCGACTGTGTAAGTTATTAAGTAGGCCGTGTATGTTCTGGCTATGCTTAGATATGTTTATTAATAACATTCTACAGCGCCATTCATGCTCGCGTACAAATATCACGGCCATGATCATCTCACTGGTGGTGGCAATCCTCCAACCACACACACAATTCCATGACACAGACTACGCTGCTTCTGACATTACCTACCTAGAGCATTTTGAAGTTGCATGCAAGTCTCTAGCACATGTGATACTGTAGGCTATGCTTAAAGAACACTTATTAACAGCAAGGTTTGCAGGACTGGTAAGTATGATGTGAAGCAAAGACTTGAGCAGTGGAACATAGTGGTAAGAGAAATAGGAACACGCAAAAACAACCTACCATCCAACAACGAAGTTGCTAAAATTAAAGTTTGACACCATCACAGATCAAACCTGTTCACCGCTGTGGAATTTTGCTATGTAGTCAATACCACAAGTTTGGGAGAGGGAATTTAAAATCCAGATGTCAAAGTCATAATTTCTCATTGATTGTTAAAAAATTTTTGTGACATAAAAGTTTAAACATTTAAGTTCTTCACTGCTTAGTTGCTTTTTTTAAAGTCCTGTCTCAGAGCTATTTCTAAAAATTTTGTTATACTGCAGTATATGGTAAACTTATACTTACAACATTTTCATAGTTATTTCTGTTAATTTTCCTCCCTATACAGAACTTGAGAGAATGCTGATGATTTCAGTGAGATAAAATATATTTGATGTCATCCAGAATGCTTTCAGGCTAATAATATAGCTGAACTGCTACATTCATAAGACCGTTAAAATTCTGATTATACACAGGAAATGATATGAGAACTATCTTTGAATAGCATCTCTTGAAGCAATATCCTACTCATTAATTTGTCAAAATGAGTTGAAAGCAATTCTTTAATACCGGCAGCCAATATTTTCCAATAACTTTATTCTTTCATTGCTTTTACTGTTCTTTGTTTAAAGGAAACCTATTGACTGAAACAACATATACTATTTCTTGCAGGTATATAATACTGCACTCAAACCAATACGCTACTGCTTCAATAGTTTTAAGTGTAATTTTAATACATGCTTACTAAATTCTCTATTTGACAATAGTCTTTTATCAGATCTGAAAAGTAAGAACAGCAAAACCTGGATAAACATACAGCTCCAATAAAAATATTTAAATAACAAATTATTTAATTTTGTACATACAGTAGGTACTAACATTCGAGGAAAGCTTAAAAGTAAAATTTAAGAGCATTTGACTGTTAAGTAGAGCAGGCCCTATAGCAACTATGCTACTTATCTTCAATGTCTAATTTATGGCTGATACATTAGCTAGTCACTTTAAAACATTTCTTCAGTAACTTCTACTGCCATTAATTCATTCCATTTGGTAGGTTTTTTAATGAACCAGTAAATGAAATTAGATAAAAATATATTTATTAGCTTCTATTAACTCCACTGCACATTGTATTATGCTGTTGGACAAATTGAACACTTCAAAATACAAAATAATTGATTACAAAGATGGCATATAAAAAAAATACAACATAGAAAGATGCACAAAATTCCAATAATTTCCACAAACTGTACATGGATTAGAAAAGTTTATTGCCAATGAATAGACACATAATAAGCCTACTAAAATTACTTGAGTGTACATGAATGGTGCATTTTATTTTTAAAATGTTTGCCCTACTTTATAAACAATTTGCATAACTTTATGTTTCTGAAAACAGTTAATGAGAAATATTTAAACAACAGGTGACTACTTTTGAGTCTCATCATATACTATTTACTTTTTTTACCATCCTGCAATTGAAATTTTTAAAACTAAGACAGTTCAGTTGTGTTGGAGCACATTTTCCTGACATTTGCTGGCCTCACCATAACTTTCCTGCATTTTATCTCCTTGATAATGGCTTGACATCATCTACAGAAGTAACCAGGCCATTCCCGTAACCTTCTTCTGTTTTGGCACGCAGGCTAAAATACACATAGCTGAGAAGATCCTGAACGAAAGGAGGCCGGAGGTGTCCAGCCACGTGATTTACAGCAACCTAAAAAATAGTAATAATTTAGTTAAGATATGTGTTAGAGGTAAGGTGTCAACTGATTTAAGGGCATTTTGCCTCATTATATAATGGAAACTTTGATTTGCACAGCTACTGGGGAGGAGACCCTTAAGTCAGCAAGTCCTATGGGGAAAGAACTGTTGAAATATTATAAACACATCTCCAAAAATTTGTTTAGCAACCCCATATCTCCCAAAACTCACTCCATTCTGTTATTGTACAGTATGCCTACTTCTTTTTTAAACTGTGTCAACTGCAACTGTTGTGCACTGACATGGGACTAGTTTTAGTGCATGATATCTTGAAACTACCCCTCAATCTACCTAATGTGATTTAAAAAAAAATTACTATGCAACTCTAATAATGGTTGCTCACATCAGTGGCGATGCGTGACCTAATTTGAAAGGCAAGCTACTAACCATATTTGCAAATACCAGGATTTTAGCATCGTTTAAATGTGTATAATTGGGGGGGGGGGGTTACGCGCTTAAAACTTGAAATATTTTAACAGAAGAGATAAACAATAAAACCGACTAAAAAGCACATTCCATTGCAGCAAGCGTGGCAGCCAGTTTAGCAACTGACATAACGGAAATCGTAACGGCTTGTACGGCGGCTGTTAAAGCATCAGGTATCGCGTCAAAGATTCTTTATCAGGATGCGTGAAGGCAATATGCCGGGATATCAAATACCTTAAGACAAAACCAAGGAGCTAGCCAGGGGGTGGGTCAGATTGTCATGTTACTATCTACAGAATGCTGCGTTGGCAGTGGCGTCATGTAGAGGGAAGGCAAAAGCCCCCCTCCTGGATTTAGAAGGATATGTATGTGTGTGTGTATGTGTGTGTGTATGTATGTATGTATGTATGTATGTATATATATATTATTTACATAATAACGTAAGAACATAAAACCGATGTGTTATTATTAAAGTTTCTAATTTATACATGCTTAATTAATAAAAAAAGATGCAACAATGTCACTGTCGCCAAAAATATCTCCCCCCCCCCCAAATAAAAACTGAAACGACAAACCCTGCGCGTTGGGGAATCACGGCTGGTGATGTGGCCGATGTTCGAGGCCATTGACTGTAGAGTTACAGCATGCGTATTGTTATTTATAATCAACACTCTCATAAAGCCTACATTTAAAATCCTGCCGTCAACACTGTTGAACGATTTTTGTATTTTTCATAGGAAAGCTTTGGAATCCTAATTGCCAATAAAGCCTCGGTAATACTAACTTTGCGAAATTGCATAATTTTAAAAGTTAGTTGTAATATTGTTAAGGCTTCCACAACTGGGTTTCCAAAATGTTTCATTGTAAAAGTGGCCTACAAAAATATTACAGTCAACAATCGATCTGGCAGGGATAGTTCAGATATTTTTATGAGAAGAACTGATCACAAAGTTAATTCCGCAACATTTACAAAAAAACCGAATAAAGAGATATTTTGAATAAGATTACAAACATACTGAGTTACGCAAATTTCAAATGTCGGCCTACCTTCTCTGATGAGGTCACAGCTTTGCCGAAAAGTAAAAACACTGCTGGAAAAAGGTTTACCACGTATTCCACACACATAACACTTGCATCCACGTTTTCGTTTCATCCATTTTATGTATCTTGGAGTTTTAGTCTCGCACAAGATCATTTGAAGTCCCAAGTTTAGAAAGCTCAACAATGAAATTAAATAAAAAACTATTATATTCACTTCGCAGTATTACCGTGCAGCGCGGGAACTAGTCAACACATTGGATTCGTGTAAATCATGGCCGTGGTGTAAATTGTAAAACCAACTGCCGGTGACCAGTGTTGCCAACTGAAGCCTATAGAAAACCACTAACAGCACTTGAATAATCACCGGAGACCTATCTTATCAATAGAAAATAAAATTTCAAATTTACTAGTGCCAGTTTAAACAGTCTTCGCCTGCCTGTTTATCAACGCATAAGTTACAAAACTTCACCGGTAATGCATTATCTGAAATCACACTAACTGGTAACAAAACCACTAAAGTGGCAATTCTGCTAGGTTCGGCTATATTCGTATCACTTCGGAGAGAAAGCACTGCAATCGTAGCTTCTAACACAGCGTTACTTAGCCAATACCTTCTCGTGTTCCTTCCGCCGGGCCACCCCTCCAGCCCCTTCATTCACCCGAATACTATCGCGGCAACTCTACCCACTGGAAGCGATATTGGAAGTGCTTTTAAACAGCTTGCTTTGGTTGTTTACGAGTTCTTATCTTCTAACTGGCAGTATCGTAATCCGAGCGGAATATGTAAAAGATACATCTATCTGCACGAGTCATAGTTGACTTCTAGTAGAGATAAGGTTACAAGCAAATATTTATTATTATCATCAAAGAATTGTCAGGAAGCTGCCTGGGCAAGCACTGCTTGTCTTGCTTACCCTGACGAGACGCCACTGGCTCACATATCAAACATGGGCAGGTGGATGCTTTATACCTACTACAAATGTATGAGGATAAAGAAATTTTCTACCCACAATGCAAGAACAATATTTATAAAACATACTGCACGTGACGAGTAAGTATATATACAGTTACATAACCACTCATATAGGGCACTGCTTCTCTAAAAAGCTAAAAAATCTTGTTTTAAAAGTATAATGACAATCCTATACTTGATAAAAAGTGCCATACCATGTTTCAATTTATTTAATAGCGGTTCAATTACCCAGCAATTACATATGTATCTGTGGACAATCTTGTTACTTCCTCGGGGCACATCTGCTACCTCAGCCTCAATTTCTTTTATGCTGTAATGTACAGCAGGACCATTGTGTGGTTGTTCCTCACCATTACTACACACAATGTTATATTGTAATACTGCTGTGTCTCACTGGCTGCGGAGGGGAGGGGGACACTGTCCCCACTTATATTACCTGGGAGGGACAGGAAAGGTATTTCTCCCGGCCCTAATCTACATTCAATAATAAACTAATTACTTTCCTCTCGAATCAAGGAAAGAAAAACTTTGAAATGAACGGAAAAAGCATTAATGATACTTTATCAACTGAAGTTAATAGATCGGGTCTTGAGAGACAGTCAACTGGAAAGCTTAACAGTTGTCTTGGAAGTTGCTGTGCTTGGATTTTTATAACCTTGACTTACCAGTGAAAGAGTCAGTCATGTATTTTAGTTGAGTTAGTACAGATTGTAGCTGCTCTTCCAGAGTATCATAATATAATTCAGAATGTCCTATTTAAATAAACTGTTACCTCAACGAACAAGTATTACAATTCACACAGATATTGTGTATTCTAAAATATTAGTGGCTACCTAGTATGTTTATGCCATAGGCCTATATACCAAGTCAAATGAAGGTAGCTGGTACCCTCCCAGACCTTTAAAAGAAATATTTTATTCATACGAAATATTCAGAATCACTCTAATCAATGTTGAAATTTGTGCTGTGCTATGCCGCATTAAGGTGTGGTATTTCTTGGAAGAAGTCTGTTTCAGAGACAACTGAAGTTCAATGAATAGATCATAAATTTTGAAGTTTGAGGGTTGGAGTGATCAAAATCGGTTTATAAATTCTGAAAACATGTATTAACTCGCCCATCTCAGCATTCGATGGTTCGGTGGCGTGCCTCCTCCTTCCTCCATCGAGACGATCAGGCAATGTTAATGCTGCTGAGGACTTAGGTGCAGGCGGACTCAAACGGAAAACACCTGAGGACACTATTCAAGGGTTGTGTCTCATGACCCTTTCCATAGGACCTATACAAAGGCCAGCTCCTACCACACAGATAGATACGCGTACTCTGACTACGCATCAGCTTGAACGAAAATGACGAAACATTACGTACAGTACAAAGAAATAAAAGTCTCTAATGACACTCGGCAGAACATCGTTCCCGTCACAGCGCTGAACAACAACTCCCTATATTACTATCGACGCTCTATTCTTCTGAAAGGGCTGGGGGTGGAGGACACTGTTGAGGGGCAAGATTGGGCTGACATCCAAGGTAAGTGACCTGGTATGACAGTTAAAGAAGCAATTATTATAGTTTAAACCACATAAATCAATACTGGGTACAATACTTTATTCACTTCGCAATGCTATATTCAGACAGCATGAAATAAAAGCCTAGTTTGTCTGCATAACCATGGTACAGTACACATCACAAATTAAGAAATTCAAAGGAATGATCTAATGCAACTAATTAAATTGTACCCTCTTGCATGAAAACTCTGTCACCTCCAGTGGCGATGCGTGACCTAATTTGAAAGGCAAGCTACTAATCATATTTGCGACTACCAGGATTTTAGCGTTTAAATAGGGAAAGAAAAGGGGGTGGGGGAGGTTTAAAACTCGAAATATCGTAACGGAATACTGAAAACCGCATTAAACATAGAGAAAGAGAGAAATAATAAAACCGACTAAAAAGCATATTCCGTGGCAGTAAGCTTGGCAGCCAGTTTAGCAACTGACGTAACGGAAATCGTACCGTAACGGCTTGTATGGCAGCTGTTATGGTATCACGTGTTGCGTCAAACATTCTTTATCAGGATGCGTGAAGGCAATATGGCAATATGTCGGGATACGTGATATCTTAAGATAAAACCAAGGAGCCAGCCAGGGAGTCGGTCAGATTGTCATGTTAATATCTACAGAATGCTGCGTTGCCGTTAAGAAATAACGGCTGGTGATGTGGCCGATCTTGAGGCATGCGCATTATTATAATCATCACTCTCATAAAGCCTTCGTTTAATTTCCTGCCATCAACACTGTTGAACAATGTTTGTATTTTTACAAAGAACTTTGGAATCCAAGTTGCCAATAAAGCCATAGTAATACTAACTGTGCGAAATTGCATATTTTCAAAGTTAGTTGTAGTATAACTAAAGGTACAATTGATTTAACACAAAATATAGCACATGCACAGTTTTCAAATGCCACATGCTACAATGCGCGCACAGAAAAAACAGCATAGGATCGGCGCACAGAAAGTTTGGTAAAAAGTTAAATTATTATGTGGCCTGTGCGTGTGCGCTGCTAATCAAAATGAGGATCCTGCTGAGTTCATGTGGAGCTTGGTTATCAATTAGTTTGGAATGAACCTGACTACAGTTGTATAAGGTTTCTATCCACGTGTTTAGTTTACGTAAACAATAGTGGCGTTTTGCGAAATTTACAAATTATTAATTTGGGAGATCATTGATTACAAAAACAAATGTACAAAGTAAACACTTACACTAGTGCTGCAAACACACAAACAAATAATACACCATACATCATTTCCATCACACTTTGTGGAGACATCCCGAACATCTGTCAGTGTGCGGCGATAAATGTAGCTTACGAGATTTATATGTACACGTTTGATGTGTGCCTGTGCCACATCAATTGTAGCGTAGCCTTTAGGCTTCCTTCGGCAACTGGGTTTCCAAAATATTTAATTGTAAAAGTAGCCTACATAAAAATTACTGTCAACAATCGATCTAACAAGGATAGTTTAAATATGTTTATGAGAACAGACCACAAAACACCATTAACTTATAGAAATTAATTCTGCAACATTTATAAAAAATTCGAATAAAGATAAATTTTAAATAAGATTACAAACATGTTAAATTACGCAAATTTCCGGTGTCGGCTTACCTTCTCTGATGTGGTCACATCGTTGCTGAAAAGCAAAAACACTGCTGGAGAAGGTTTAGTACGTAATCCAAGTACACAACACTTGCGTACACATGATTCCGTTTCATTAATGGTTATTAGTCTCGTAAAACTATTTTTAATCCCTAGTATAGAAAGTGCAGCTAATAATTGTTAATTTCAATGCACAGTAACCAAATTAAATAATAAACGATTATATTCACTTGGCAGCATTACCGTGCAGCGCGGGAGCTTGCCAATATATTCAATTCGTGTAACTTGTAAAAATAAACTGCCGGTGACCAGTGTTGCCAACTGAAGTTTAAAGAAAACCACTAATGGCACTGGAATAGTCACCGGAGACCTATCTTATCAATAGAAAAGAAAATTTCCAATTTACTAGTATCAGTTTAAATTGGCTTCGCCTCCCTGTTTAATCAACGTATAAGTTACAAAATTTGACCGGTAGTAGATTATCTGAAATCGCAGTAACTGGTAACAAAACCACTAAAGTGGCAATTCTGCTAGGTTCGGCTATATTCGGAACACTTCGGCGAGAAAGCACATGCAATCGTAGCTTCTAACACAGCGTTATGTAGCCAATCCCCTCCTGTGTTCCTTCCGCCCGGCCACCCCTCCAACACCTTCATTCACCCGAATACTATCGCTGCAACTCTATCCACTAGAAGCGATATTGCAAGCGCTTTTCAACAGCTTGGTTTGGTTGTTTACGAGTTCTTATCTTCCAATTGACAGTGTTATAATCCGAGCAGAATTCGTAAAAGATACACCTATCTGCACGACTCATAGTTAGCTTCTAGTAGAGACAAGGTTCAAGTAAATATTTATTATAATCAGAGAGTTGTCAGAAAGATGCCTGGGCAAGCACTGCTTGCCTTGCTTACCCTGACGAGACGCCATTGGTCACCTCCATTGGAGCAACATTCAGCATTTTCGGAAACTCATGGCAACATTCACAGGTGATGATGTATCGTTCTACACCAATTGACACAGATGGAGTAACTTTCTGGACACGTTAGTTTATAATTCTTTGCACTATTTTGAAATTTGGAAAAAAATTTGTAACACAAATTCTTTGCTGTACCTTGACTACTTCCAAAAACAAATTCTTCCCATCTTGCAAATAATATTAAAGCACTCACGTGTGCTGCTAAAAGAGGCTAAAAGATCTTACTTTGCTTGTTTACTTACTTTAGGCTCCGTTCATTAAGTCACCAATTGATTTTCCAGTCCTTGCAAACTGAATCCACTATGTTAACTCTATGACATGTCCAATATCTTTGTATAACATGTGCAGAAAAGATCATAAGGATGTAATAAAACAAACAAACACCAAAATTATCAGCCAGCGGAATTGACGGATACATTGATTGGCAAAACTTTTGACAATACTGCCAAGTTTCCATACATCTTGTGTACACAGGTTGATACATGTTAAGTTTCCAAAAATGTTGAATGATATTTAAAACTGCATTCAATTTACTTGCTCAATAACATTTCTAATTTGTATGCAAGATTTATAATAGAATTGTTGGCTATGTTAATGTGTGTTATTTATAGGTGTCAATAATAATGAACTTACCTCGTAAACCACAATCACTAAGAAGCACACACTGCCCCATAACAGCCTCTTTGAATCTTCTCCTAATGCTTAACATTTTTCAGTTGGAAGCATCTGGCCATCTTGCAGCAATCCATTTCTGTGCCTAAAACATTAGGCATACATTAAACATAAATAATTATTCTTATAACACTACCCATTACTGGTACATTAGAAAACCTGTAACTTAGGGTTTGCTATGTAGGTATATTAGTAATATTTCTCTCTCGCTTGTTCGCCTCAACCTTACTTCTGAACTACTAATTAGTATTAAGGAAAAGTACATTTGCCAGGACCAAAATTGTGATGCAGTAATGCATATCTTACACATGTTTTGCAGGATTGCTGAATATCTATACGTTTGCTGAAGATGACTTTTAATGTGTCTACTAGTAACGAGTTATATAATCCTGAAGCTATTGTGACCAACTCTTACAAAGTAACTGCACCTAAAACCTAGGCCTTTTTCAAAATTTGGTTATAACTTAAGTAATAATTTGACAACTACAGATCATTATTGTTACGATTTCTGCCCACGGAGATGCAAGGGCCAAAATTATCAGCAGATTTTCTTTTATTGCCTACAGCAAAAT
The DNA here is from genome assembly GCA_003012365.1 of Medauroidea extradentata. Lineage (NCBI taxonomy): Eukaryota > Metazoa > Arthropoda > Insecta > Phasmatodea > Phasmatidae > Medauroidea > Medauroidea extradentata. The sequence goes on from PNEQ01046400.1 coordinate 17,331, forward strand.
TTGTGTGATTGTGAACTAAACAAGACACATAATGTGTAGGCCTATATTTCTACATTATTATATTGTCACATTAATACAATACTGTATTTTGAATACAAGCATTAACTTAGGTGATTTTTATTCTCTCAAAAATATCTCCGTTACTTTAAAATTAAGGAAAATTATGAATCAGTGGTCAGGTTTGGCTAATATACAATGCAATTACAAAAAGGTAATAGTGAAGGGTGGGTAGTGATGAAAGGTTTACACAATTTGCAAGTCATAGGCAATTATTATAGTATTTAGGCCAACCGTTGGGAGTATCTGCGCATTTGATAAGTGACCCAATCATAATTGGCTCATGTCCAAAATACTTTCAATGGTATCCCAATCGTCTTTAGGCTCACCCTGTTCCATGCCAGGGTGGTTTCTGGATGAAAGTAAAATAATTTTATTATTATAATAAACTAATTAGTATGCTATTACGTAAATAAAGATTAATTGTCATATGACACAGAAAAAATGTAAACACCAAAACAAAAACCACAGCATAGACCTAACATCATTCATTTTAATTAAGTTCATAGTTTATTATAATAATGTTCATTAGGTACACCCACTACAAAACTAGACTACATATTGCTAGTCTGTTCTGAGGCATGTAACCTACTCCTCACTCACCTACTAATACCGTACCCTCTTAAACTTTCCAACCCACTGTCACCAACTACATAATCAAAAGTAAATTACACTCCCTCACCTACCTTGTAAGCTTTGATTGCCTACCCTGTTCTGCCCGTCATCCTCTGAATATTCTCACTATTATTCCCTCTTACTCTTGCTCTTACTCTATACTTTGCTTTATTTTACAAACCTAATTTACCCCAAGCTCCCTCACCATTCACCACCTGATATCCTGAGCGGTGTAGGCAGCCGATGCTTAGGTCAGCCCAGCGAGGGAGTGGAATTTACATAAAGAGTTGATGATCATGTGGGTGGTTGGAAGGTTTAGGAGGAAATTGGTAGGGTATTAAGGAGGTGGTTATAGTTTGCTACTGGGCAGGTGCCCCAATTGCAAATTGCTGGTGTTACTACTGACACCCTTTCCTCTTCTCTCCTTCAACAAGTTCCACCCCAATTCCTTCAATATCATAGAAATTAGTACGGCTGGCCTAAGTAGCCTTGTGTATGTAAATGGTGAAAGGAAGAAAAGTAACATACATATCTGTTAATAATATTATCCCAGAAAACACAGTAATCATTTTATAAGTGTAAACTTATTTCTACAATTGTCAGGACTATAAATACTGTTATATTTGAATGTATTGAAACATGTTATTTATATCAGTAGAAAAATATTTATTAAGTCCTAGAATAGTATGCTGACGTGAGCCTACGTGCGAGCTCGAACCGACAAGAAATGTTTGAATTTCGCTCTTTTGGTGTATAATTTTTAATGTATAACTTAAGTAATTTATTCATTTGTTTGCATATTGTAAATATGACTTGTCCAATATCTTTGTGCAAAAATGTACACAAAAAAAGATCTAAGGATGCAATAAACTAAATCTAAATCTAAATACGATTAGGCTATGGACGACTGTATTTATTGTTTACAATAGGCGTATTTTAGCGGTTGAATTGGTAGCGGTACCTGTAAACAGAGCATTTTAGCGCTCCTGTTTACAAGGGTGTTTGCAAACATGCTGCAACCAGGCTGAGGGTGTTTGCACGTTTCTGGCAACCGAGGCAGGAGGACGGTTACAGGGTTTGTTCACAGGATGTTTACCTTTACTTTTATTTCCTGTTTTGTTTCG